>BRXY01000118.1:0-47129 GCA_030267945.1 Triparma strigata
ACCCTAACCCTAACCCTAACCCTAACCCTAACCCTAACCCTAACCCTAACCCTAACCCTAACCCTAACAGAAGGTAAAGCTCAATCGAACCCACCCTCAAGATACTAGCTATACACGTGCTGCTAAAAATTTTCGACTCTTCGTAATATGAAAGCTTCCTTACGTGTAAAAGATTTTCACAAAATTTTGGAGATGCCCTGAGTGAGATAGAATTGGCTACACCAATACGTTGACAAGCAAGACAACGAACTCTTCCACGCTCGTGATCATTTTTGCTTTAAGATCAGCACATATGACAAAATTACAATAGAGCGAAATGTTGTTCCTCAAGAGGGACGTCGACCCTGCAGAGATTCTTATCGCAACCCTCTGTTAGGATTCGTCCATCACACCTACAACCCAAACGTCCCTCAAAAAAATAAAATAAAATGAGCCACATACATTCTTCACATTCAAATTAATTAATACTGCACTATATTCCATATTTTCTTGAGCTTCTTCCACTCCTGCTGAACTCCTTCGAAGTTCTCCACCCCCACGACAGTGATCTTAATTGACTTCTTAAGAATCTTTCCTAGCTGCCTCCTGCTCTTGCCCCTGTAAACTGGCACGTTCTTCTCCACGCACATGCTGAGAATTCCCCTCACCACTTCGTGCACGGCCTCGGTGTCCTCCACGTTGTTCGCTAGGATGACTGCCTTCACCTTGTTCGCCCTCAGCCCTCGCTCGACCTCCCGAAAGCCCTTAACCATCCTCCGCTTCCCCCTCCCGGTGCCCCTCTGCTTGTACTCAATGTCGTTCAGGACCTCCAGCATGCTCCTGATGAGCAGGTGCGTGTTCTTGCTGTCGTCCGTTCCTCCCCCTCCCTCCCCCTCCCCCTCCCCGCACACGTAGCCGCTCATGATAGGTTGCCGTTCGAGTTCCTCAAGAATACTGTCGATGTTCCCCGCCACCTTCTCTCCGACCATCGCCTTGTACATCCCTGACTTGCTTCGCCTCGCCTCGGTCTCCCCCTTGACCTGCACGTCTAGGGCCTTTCCCGCGACGACCTTCCCCTTTATCTTCTCTATAACCCTCCTCCCCTCCCCCATATACCAGAACTTGACCTTAACTTGCCCGCGCCCCCCTTCCTTATCCAAAAAAACGTCGCACTCCCCTCCCACAAGACTCCTGACGTTGTCCTCCACCTCCTCCTTTTCATCTTCGTCGTCGCTCTCCCACTCGACGTCGAAATTCAGTATCCTACATTCAAGCCCGGAATCGGTTACGACTAAAGGCCGACCATCCTTAACAGCCTCCTCCCGACTACCTAATTTAACGTACTTAGGTCCGTCGCTGCTACTAGAACTTTCGCTGTTATCAATTACCCACGACCTCAAGTTGTCCCCTAAAAGCACCCCTTCAAGAATTTGTCCTGCAATTTGAATCCCTCCATTCTACAACGAGCGAGAGCGTCGTTGGGAATGTTTTTATATCGTTAGAAGAAGGAAAAAAACGCCGCTCGGGGGGGGGACAGCACGTACGCTTCAACCCAGTCGTTCTCTCTCACCTCGTTGACTTTCCTAGCGAAATTTCTCGCCTTATAAAAGTTATCAAATTCAACCTCAACCCCCCCCTCCTTAACTCCATACTCTACATATATTTTATCTTTCCCATCCTCCTCTAACAGGCTCTCGATGTCACCGTTGATCTCCTCTTCGAGGTCGCTGTCCCCCTCCTCAAAATCTCCCAAAGTGTACCAATTATATATCTTAACATGAGTCGTAAGTCCTGGAACTTTTATCCTCTCCAAAGCCGTCAACGTAGCTGAATGACGGGCGGCGTAAGTTTCGTGTCGAGCCTTCAAAATTTTCTTCTTTAAACTCGTCAGTTTTATAGGGTTCGGGTTCGGGTGGAATGTAGCAGAGTGAGGGTTAAGAGGCGTCGATGATTTTAGAGGACGCGTGGAGGTTTTGAGGGTATTCGTAGAGACGGGAGGAACGTTCGTGGCGGCGACGTTCATGTTTGAAGGTGCCGGGGCGTTGGGTTTTGATTTTGTGCTGTTGGCTTTAGTTTTGGACTTCTTAGACACTGTCTTAGACACTACTACTGACGGTGGCATTGTAGAGGGGGCAGCAGCAGCAGCAGCAGCGTTGTTTACATTGACAACTCCTTGCTTCATTATTATCTTCTTTGGTGGAGCATTAGAAGGAGCATTATGTTGTGCTGGCGGTGGCTGTAGGAAGTTAGTGATAGTAAAGTTATCTAATGGTTTTGGCTTCCTTGACTTTGCCTTAGAGGGTCCTTTTGAGGGTCCTTTCTTCGTAGCCTGCTTTGTAGCCTGCTTTGTAGTACTATCTATTCCTCCTTGCATTAATATTGATGCAAACGTTGACATTGTAGATAATCGTCTAAATGAGCGTATAAATGAGCGTATAAAATGACTAGTAAAACAGGTGCAAAACTGACCCGTCGTCGCTTTCTGCCTGAGAATCAATATATATCAATATATATATTATAATATCGTGCTGCTGCTGATACTGTTGCTCACACACGCTCTTTATAACACTAAAAACTTGTATAATATCTCGTCAGCGCCGTAGATGCGTAATTGTGCCAATAATGGACAATAAATGGACAAATCAATCATCTGGCAAAAAAACAGAGAAATCACCTCGTAATTCGTTAACTATCGCAATCACACTATAACTGTACCCTACAAGCCTACCGAACTTACAATTCAAGTCCATTCTTCCACATCTGAACCATAATCTATGCTCACAAAAAGAAAAAGAAGGGAATAAGACGAATTCCCTTCCCACTACCTCTACTCCGATCCCGTCCTGTCCTGCAATGTCTGCAAGTGCTCCTCCCCAAACGCCTCCAACGCCTTCCAACGTCGAACCCTACCCTTCCTTTTCTCTCTCGTCCTCAGACTCCCCAGACCAGCATCCCCATAACCTGTTAGGGAACCAACCCCATCACCAGCCTTTGAGCCCCTCATCATCCTCCTCCCTCCCCACCCCTTCCCCCTTATTCCTCCTAACCTTCTTCTCCCTCCCCCTCGCCCTCGGAAGCTACTACGGCTACCGTCGCGCCCTAACCGAAGACTCTCTAGAATCATCTAAAATGCAAGCCCGCCTCAAGAAGCTAAGCCCAAAATCCCCTCAATTCCAATCCCTAAAAAATACTACTTCCACCACCAACGCAATGCCTAAAGCCCACGCTTCCATAATGGCCGCAAAGGCTCTCGGCGTCGGCACTTTACTATCCTTATCCTTCTGTTCCGCGTTAGTATTCGGCGTCGGTTACGTCTTCTCCTGCTCGACATCGGACGATTACGTCGCTCTCTTGAATAGATCAGGGAGATCCGTCAGAGAAGCCCTCAAACATTTTGGGATTGAGGAGAGCGTTAAGGTGGAGGAGGATAGAAAAGTAATAAAGGGTATGAATAAGGAGGAGGAGGAGGAGTGGGCCTGGAAGAAGCTTAAGGGCGAGGAGTAGAATAGGAATAATTAAAATTAAATCAAGCCACAGATCCTTTTTCTTTCTAACAAAACAAACAACAGCACTTAAACTTCCCCGTTCAAGAACTCCATGACGTCCCACTCCTCTTTCCTCTCCTTCCTCCTCTTGGCTTCAACCCTCCTCCTCGCCTCGTCCTGCCCCTTGAAGTCGACCCTCTCCGCCTGCTGCCTCAAGAACTCCTTAGTCTTCCTAGGCGAAGTAGCCTGCTTCTGCTTCTCCAGCTTCCCCTTGAGGTCCACGATCCTGCTATGCTGCGCCCTGATAACCGACTTAAAAATTCCAGCGCTCTCACCCCCCAACCCTTCACCCTCCTCCGTCACGACCCTATCCTCAAGAGCAGCGCTGAAGTTGGACCTGTCAACCTCCAGCTCTGAAACCTTCTTCTGCAACCTCTTAACCTCCCTGTAATACTCGTCCCTCGCGGCTGCCATCTCAAGGAGACCCGTCGCGTTAGCTGACCTCATTATACCGTCGATATGACCGTCCCTTTGTTTTAGCTTTTCCTGGACTTGGACGATCTGTTCACGCAACGCTCTTACTACGTCGGATCTTTCGTTTTCTAGGGCGATACGCTTTAAGTCCTTCACGGTTAGCAGGTCGCTTGAGTGGATTAGTTTGGCGTTGTCCCTGATTGATTTGGTGTAGGAGACGTTCAGGCGCCGTAGGTTCGATTTTAGTTTTAGGTTCTGTTTCTTCTCAACCGTCAAAGCAGTCTTCAGAGACATTATCTCCTCAAGAAGAGCCTCCTTACCGTCCGACAGTCCAGGAGTATCCTTGTACTGTTCATTGACGGGTCCGCGGTTAAGAGGTATGTACTTTTCCTTCCCTTTCGTGCCCTGTGCTGTCGCGAAACCCTGGGCGTCATTCACAAAGGCTGGTCGGTCCGCCGCCTGCTTCCTGGCACTCTGGCCTTTGCTCTTTGCCGCCGCGGTTGTAGGACGGGGGAATGGGCGGTGGCCGATGTTGTTGCCGCCGGAAGAGGCGGGGCGACGAGGGGCGGCGGCTGACATTGGCCTCATTGGTGGTTGGTTTCGTCTGGACCTGAGGGGTTTCCCAACAACCGTCTTTGCTTGCAACTGTCTTGCGTTTGTCTCGAGCACTCTCAATTTGCCACTTCTTCAGTATGCCTCGGATATGTCAGCTGAATCAGTTCCTCTAGGATAATAAAGTTCCTCAGGCGTTGATTTCTGAAGTCACCCAACAACAATATTGCTGGCCAATTTTTTTTAGTCCAGGAAGGAATAGCCAGTAAGTTTTCTCCCCTCTCTGCTCCCCTTACCGCCCTCCTACCCCCGTTTCGTCCCCTTCCAGCTCCTCCTGACCTTAGTTTTGCCCCATGCTTCCCAAATATTCATCCCCCCCGGCCCTCCTTCTCCTCCTTTTCCTCCTGAATACCTCCGCCAAAGCACGGGCCCTTCTCAACAACCTCCCCTCCTCCTCCTCCTTCCTGCCTCCCCCTCCGACATTCCTCGTCTCGCGCAAGCTGAAACAGTGCCCAAGTGAGTGCGACGTGATCACGACCCAGAGTGATCTTCCGTACTGTGGGTCGGTAATTGGATACTCTGTCTGTCAGACGCAGGTGAGGCTGGCTCGTGGCTCAGTGCCGTTCATTCCATAACTTCTCCCCTATTCAACTCCGTGCCGTAACTCTAACCCCGCCTTCCGCAGGACTCTTGGATAAGTCAAGATTCCCAATTTCCCTCCTTCATCGACGCACTGGGCCTGAACTTGGATGCTCTTGCCCGGGCAGCTGATGAGGACAATGAGGACAGGTTCTCTTACAACTGCGCGAACGCCATAATCCAGCTGGAGTGCAAGAATTTGTTCCCTGCTTGCGAGATTGGGGTAGAAGTCCGTCCCCTTTGCGAGCGAGGTGAGTGAATCCATTCTGTCCTTTCTATTCCAATCTTTACCCTCCCACCCTCTAATCCCCCCCCCGAAGCCTGCGAGCAGACCGTGGAACTGTGCAAAGACACTGAGTTTGCGCTCAAACCCAACACATGCGAAGACCTCGGCCTCAGCGACTCCCCTACTTGTGTGGACCTTACTTACGAGGGGGCGAACCACATGCTCTGGATTGCCGGTTTCAGCATCGGCCTCACCTTCAGCTTCCTGGCGGCGCTGGGGCTGAACTTGCAGAAGCTGAGCATGAACAAGGAGGCGAAGAAGCCCAAGAGCATGAGGAGGCCCACGCCGAAGCAGCCCCTGTGGCTCGTCGGCATGTTCCTCATCACGTCCGGGAGCCTGTTGGATTTCGTTGCCTTTGGGATGGCGCCTCAGTCCCTTCTCGCTCCGCTCGGCGCCCTTTCGTTGGTCTGGAACGCCATGATTGCCCCTCTGTTCAACTCTGAGAAGTTAACTAGGCAGAATCTCATTGCGACCGGCATCATCATGTTCGGAACTTTGATGACCGTAATATTCGCGGCCCATTCCACTCCCACCTACACCCTCGAGGATTTGATGAGCCTGTACTACCAGCCGATGATGATCGTGTACATGATCTTCATTGTGGTGTTCCTGGTCGGGACTGCCGCCAAGCTCAAGAAGATTGAGGCGGATATCGAGGCGAGCGGTGTGGAAATTGAACAGGACGACGATGAGATTCCTCTCACGCAGGACGATGAGGAGATGCAGCGAGACAGGTTGCCCTCTACCCCCAGCAAGACCAGGTCCAAATCCAAATCCAAATCATTCTTCGCCTCGCCCGCTCGGGGAGGATCTGCTCCTGCCCCCCAAATGCACCGCATCGTCTGTTACGGCGGCCTCGCCGGCTGCTTCGGCGGCCTGAGCGTCCTGCTGGCCAAGAGCACTGCGGAGCTCGTCAAGAACGTCCTCTCGGGAACGGAGGAGAACGCCTTCGGGCACGTACAGCCCTACATCATCGTCGTCTCCATGGCCACGTGCCTGTTCGCCCAGATCAATATCTTGAACACTGGCTTGAGCAAGTTCAACGCGCTTCTGATGGTGCCCGTGTACCAGTCGTTCTGGAACCTCTTCTCCGTGTTCGGCGGCATCATCTACTTCCAAGAGTACAGGGACCTTCACGTGCTCGAGTCCACGTGCTTCATCATGGGGCTGTGCATCACCCTCTCCGGAGTCATGTACTTGCTCAAGGAGCGCTCAAAGGACATCAGTGGACCTGGCTCCGGGCCCGACGCCGAAAACAAACCCAACGCCGCCTACAGCAAAGTTGAGAGCTTCGACAATCCCAACAGCGGGTATTACGACGGAGAAGATGAAGACGACGGGGACGAAAGCGACTCCGAGGCCTCGGAGCTCAAGGTCAAGAGGACCGTCAAGGTCAAAGGAACGATAGAGTTGAACAACATGCTCGCCGAGGACGTTGAAGAAAAAATGAAATAATGCAAATGCAAACGAATAGAATGAGGAAAGGAATGATTACAGTCTTTCAATTTTCTCAAAAAAAAGCAGCCATATTGTTTCTCCCCCGTCATTAAAACCAACACCAACACACATGACATCCATCCATCCATCCATCCATCAATTTTTTACGAAATCACCCCGCTGACCAACAACAAAACAACCAGTATAGCCAGCACAATGACAATAATACAGCACTGCTTCTTCCTAATGCTCCTCTGGTACTTGATAGCGCTCTGGATGTCGATGTTTCCGTCGTCTATGTAGTCCCCGGCCGACTTGACCTGGTATTCTATTTGGTCGAGCATCTCGCCCTGCTGCTCAGTCAACAGGGCGAAGTCCAAGAACATCTGGTGCAGCTCAGCCACGGACGCCTCAAGCGTCAGGACGTCCTGGTACTTGTCCTGCACGTTGGCGTACGCGTTCTTAATGGGGTCGGCGACTCCGGTGAGGATCTTCTCCTTGTAGAGCTGGTCCCGGCCGTTCTCGCTCTTCAGGACGGTCTCGATTTCCTCCTGGGTGGCGTCGGGCTTGACGATCTGCACCTGCCGGGACACCTTCTCCTTGATGTCGGTCTTGTACGTCTGCTGGGCCTTCTGGTAGTTCTTCATCTCGTCGATGAACTTTCGGGTGAGGGTGGAGCAGAGGTTCCCCCGGATGCGCAGCTCGGAAGGCTTCAGCTTCCCGTCCTTCTTCAGCTTCTCGTTCTCCTCCTTCAGCTGGCTGAGCATCGTCTTGGCATTCTTGGCCTTCTTATTTGTGTCCATGACCAAGGGCGTCAGCTTCTGGCTCAGTTCCTGTCGAGAAGGGTTGGTCAATAGCAGTGAAGTGTGTGTAATGTTAGAACGGAGAACAAATACAAGCAGCTACTGCCGCAGGTACTGCTGCGGCCAGCCTCTCACCTTCTCCATTTCCGAGGTCGTGGCCATCATCGCCTCCTCGTCTATTTTCTCAATCTGCTTGGTGGCGTTGCGGATGCAAGCGATGTCGGACTTTATAAGGTCGACGTCTTCGAAGAAGTGCTGCATGTGTTTGTTCTGTGTGTGTGGGGTGAAGTGCAGGGGGAAGTGCGGGGGATGAGTGATGAGCAAACGTGATGAGCAAACCTGATGAGCAACGTGATGAGCAACGATGATGTGTTCGTAGAAATGAGCGCTCAAATGGTTTGTCTGGGTCCCGTCTGGCCGTTTACGGGCTTGGAAGTAAAACCCACCTGACTGATCGTCTCTCTCTCCGCCGGCTGCGTCTTAGCGCTGGCAGCGCTGCTGAATGAATTGGGGTTGCCCATCTCTATGTCGACGTCCCCTGTATTCACAGCGTTTCCTTTTGATTTACCGTCATCTGAAGATTCACGTGCCCAATCAGGGACAGTATCGATCTCGTTCTGAAGAAAGAAAAGGGATTAGTCGAGGAAACTAGGAAATTTTGGGAGATTATCACAGCATTCCCGAAGGGCACAGATCCCGAAGAGATGTTAGACTTTATTACTCACCAGCCGGTTGTTCATTGTTTACGCCACGGCAGATACTAAGATGATCCAATATATATCGTGACGGTGGCTTCAGTAAGATTTCAACAATTTGCGTGTAGGACAAGAAAGCGGCCTTGTGAAAATTTCGCTCAAAAATGGCTTCTCCTGGAATAAAGATTTTCAAAAAACGCGTCCGCCGCAGTTAAACGTTCTCGGGGCCTGTTGTATCGAAACTTATAAATACTTAGCCCCATACTTCACCCCATTCTTCGGCTTCCTCAACTAAAGCTGTTCTTCAAGCAAGAGAAGTAGTGTTGTCCAGCGTCTGACGGTTATCTGCACCCACGCTTATCCTCAGCGTTCGTCCGACCAGCCCAACCTCGTCCTATCTCTCATGCAGAAGATGCGCCAGGAATTGACTAAGCAATACGATGGCAGTCCCCCCAGTCCCCCTCCGGCGCCGTCCCCCTTCACAGGTTTTAGAATCTGCAGCCTCGTCCTTATTCTTGACTTCTCAATTGTGTTTGTTGCCCAAAAGTTTGTCGACGAGGCTGATGCTGCATTCTGGACCCTCGGACCGCTCAGCGTCCTGACTTTCGCCGGGTGGTGTCTTTACGGGAGGGTTGTATATGCTGCTCCGTATGGTGATGGGGATGAGTACGAAATAGGGGCAGACGCTGGTTGGGTGCTAATCTTCGTGCCGTTAGGTTTCAGTGCTTTTTGGATCTCCACTATGATTTTCACCGTTTTGAGCAGGGCCATCTTGCAGCAGCCCGTGAGAACTGCCTCCTTGAAATGGCAAGGTATAGCATTCGTGGGTGTATTTTTCACTGGGTTGTTCGGCGCCTTAGCGGTTCCTGCTGCCCTGAAGTCTTTGGTAGGACGTCGCTAGATGAGGAGAATGATTATATAATATTATATTCACGTGGGGGTTCTCAGTAGAACTTTGAACTAACTAAAACTGGTAACTACTAAACTTGGTTTTAATTGGCTAAAATTACAAAACATGTTTCACTTCCTTCACTCCCCCCCCCACCCCCACCCCCTCCCCCCAACTCCCCCCAAACTCCTACACTCCTCCCCACAAAAATCTATGCACTATCTCCCCACCTCGGGTCCCCCGAAAACCTCTCCGCTTCGGTCAGAGGCTTGATCTCTCGCTTGGCCACGAATGTCTGGCTCTTGGGCTTCCCCGTGTGGTGGTGGATGTACCTGTAGAAGTCCTCCCCCATGCCAGTCTCGCTATTCTTGGTCAGGTATGTGGTGGGATCGTTGGGCCTCAGGTCCTCCGTGAAGTCCTTGGGGTCCTCGTACTTCTCCCTGTTGAAGATGCTGTAGGGAGGGGGCCTCAAAGGCACCTTCTTCCCGCTGGGCAGCCTGGCGTTCCTCACGATCTTCAGGGACGTCTTCAAAGCCTTGCCGTCCAAAATGTCGCTGACCCTGTCCAGCTGGTCGGGCCTTTCCTTCTGCACGAAACCTCCCACCAAAAAGTCCAAACTATCGACGACGATCTTGCTCCTCCACTCCTCCTCGGCCTTCTTCCTCAGAGTCTCCTCCTCCGCGGCCTGCTCCTCTCCGTTCAAGTGAACGCTGTTGAAGAAGGCGGGGTTCCGGTCGTTGATCTCCTTCCCCCTCGGCAGCGTGGTGCTGCTGCCGATGTTCCTACTCTCGTAGTCCCTCGTGTACTTGGGCGCCTCGAAGCCTCCGAAGATCATCTTTCCGTTGCTCGGCACAGTGTCAAAGTCCGGCTGCCCGGGCTTCAGCTTGATCTCCCTCTTGACGTTCTCGGGGTGGAGCTCGTTCTCGACCCACTCCTCGCTCAGAATGTCTATTCTCGACTGCGACGGCTTGTCGGGGTGAACGGCGTACTCCGACGACTTCCTAGGGGCCGGGTAGATGAACCCTCCCTTGGTCTTCCACTTGGCCTTGTTCTCGTCTTCCAGTACGTGTTTGAGCCTGCAAAGATAAAGAAAGATAAAGGCTCAGTTAGATAATGCTGCCACCTCGTCGCTTCCCCCCCCCCCTCAATTTGGCTTCGTCCTCCTAACCATAGCTTATTCTTACCTCTCCGCGTCCACCATGCTCACGGTCTGACTCGTGTAGTCCTTCGAATACGTGAAGGTGCAGTTTTTCTCCTTGCTCAGGCGGTCACGAAGCTGCGCCTTCTTGATCTCGGTGTAGGCCAGCCTCTGAGTACTGTACATGTACCTATCCAGGTCCTCCAGGGCGTCCTCGGCCCTCCTCTTCTCCCTCAGAATGTCCGCCTCCGCCTCCGCCTTCTTCAGCAGCTCCTCCTGCTCGGCCAAGAAGTCCTTACTCGTGCGGGTCTTCAGGTAAGCGTCGAACTCGGGGTTCTTGTCGTCCGTCGGGCCCTTCAGCCGCACGATCTCCTTCTTCTTGTCCTCCACGACTTCCTCCTCCACAACGGGCCCTGTGTCCACCCTCTCCCAACTTCGAATCTTCTTCTTCGGCTTGACGCCCAAAATGTCCTCCATGCTTATGGACTCCCCGTACTTGCTCTCGATGCTCGTGACCATCGCCGCGTTGGGGAACATCTGCAGCACGTTGGCCTCGCTCATCCTGTTGCTGTGCCGGATCTCTCCCAGCCTCTGCAACGCCTCGAAGCACTCCTCGCTGACCTTGGCCCGGTTGTAGATGCTAGGCATGCTTGTCAGCATCGGCAGAGGCTCCCTCAGCCTGACTTTCTTCAAGTCGACGTTGAAGCTCGTGTAAAGCCTCTTCTTAAATCTAATTTCGGGGTTGGAGAGCACCCTGTAGCTCCAGTCGTTGGCCTGCGTTCGTCGGACCTCGTCCAAAACCTGCATCATGCCTTCGACTGTGCCCTCGATAAAAATCATCCTGCAGTCGTCGTCCAGGACGGTGAAGCCGCAGATTATGTTGAGCTCCCCGTTCTCCGCCCTCTCGATCTCCTCCTCGGTGAGCTCGTACGTCATCAGACTGCCAATCATGTCCAAGTTCTTTGAGTTCACGCCCTCGATCGCTTTGTTGAGCGACTGGAGGAGCTTGACATTGCCGTATTCAAAAGTGTAGACCGCCCTCGTGAAGGGCCTATATATTATTTCGTCGGGCTCGCCCGTCCTCTCCGCGTCGCCCTCCTTCAAGCTCAGCAACGGCGCCTGCAGCTCAATTTTCAAACCGATGCTGGTGCTCTCGCTCCTGTAATTCAGGTGCATTTCGGCGTGCTGCAAGGGCACCGCTGAATCGTTCAAATAGTTCCCTGTCTTTCTTATCAGCAGCTCTCCCTCGTTCAACTGCCATTCGTCCAGCCCTCCGATCGGTATGCGCCGTCTCTTCTCCTGCAGGACGTCGAGCCTCTGCTTGATGAACGGCTTGCGCGGCTGGGGGAGATCTATCTTCGACGACCTCTTCTTGCTCTTGTCGTTCATACCCAGGTTGTTGACGTTGTAGGCTGCCGCCAGCTGAGCGCTCTGGTCCAACAACAATCCGGTGTGGCACTTGCTTACGCCGTGAGAACAGCTGTCACCCGCAGTCTTCCAGCCCTCGTGTATCGACTTCATCCTAAGCGCGTCCACGGCGAATATGTCAACGGCCTTCGTCACGTTGACGCCCTCCTTTGCGTCAGGGACGAAGTTCTCGTCGTCCTCGGTGATGGTGTTGCCTCCCGCAATCATCATCTCCCACTTCAGCACCTCCGCCCTCTCCTCCTCTTCGGTGACCTTGGGTTCCCTGTCCTGCAGCTCGACCGAGACGGGCCTGGTCTCGACCGCCTCCATGCAGAACTGCCGGTCCAGGTGCCCAATTATGTAGTTGGTCCGAAAATCTATGTCGGTCTTGGGGCAGTGAGGGAGCGACTTGCTGCGGGTGACCCTGTTGAAAATAGGATCGTCTCCATTGAATACCCGCACGATGCAGTACGGCTGGTAAGCATACTTCTCCAGCAGCTTGAATTTTGTTGGCTCTACGTAGTGCTGAGTCGCCAGTGATGTCACTCGCACACCCGGCATGTCCCTGATGTTTCGCAAGTTGATCTTCAGGGGGTTGTACTTGGTCAAAGCGGCGCCGGAGAGGAAGGGCTTGTCGGCTGAAATTGTTATTTTGAGGTAGCGGAGGCCGGGGGGGGGAGGAGCGGTCGAGGGGAAGTATACGGTCCCGCATCCCTTCACTGTTGATGTTTTCAGCTCGCCTTCCAAGTTTCCGTACTCGCAGACTATGGGGTCGGGATCGGTGAAGAAGGCCGAGAGGTCGAAGGTGTCGGTGAATAAGAAGTTCCTTCCCGCAGCGCGTTCTGGCTCGGGGGCGGGAATTTCATTTCCATCATCGTCAAAGGTGGGAGGAGGAACCTCGAAATCGTAGTTTGTCTGGCCGGGCAAAGTAGCAGTGGCGGCGCTGCGAATTGTTGGGAATCGTGGTGTTGTTAATATAATAATAATAATAAGGTAAGGGCGCTACATTCATGAAGCCTCACCTTCCAGTAATCATGTCCGCCATCGTCAGACTCAAGAACGGAAATTCGTTGAACTCAAGCATACCGGCCTCGTCGAAACCCACGCCGTGGCTCTTAGTGAACCTCAAGTTCATAGCCTCAGGCCTCGGGTCGACCACTTCCTCCTTCTCAATGGGGTTGCCTTCCTCATCGAGTTCCGGCTCCTCCTCGGGCACATCCTCCTTTTCGACGGGAACCTCCGTCCAGCCGTTCCCGGCCTCGTCGCCCAAGGCGCCCGTCTTCTCCTTGATCTGCTTCTTGTCCTCGAGGAAACTGTACCTAAAGCAGGGCTCCACCGAGCTCAGAACTCTCTCCCATTTCTCCTCTTCTCCCTCCTCGACCTCGACTTTCGTCCAGGTGGAGGACAAAGAAGCGTCTATCGTCACCGTGATGTTGATTTTGTCCGTCATTTGATTTAAATTGGGCGATCAGCAGGTAGAGGGGCACACAACGGCTTGTCTGTTGTGGGGGGGGTTATATTTATTTGGGACAGCGCGCAAATAGAGGGGAACGCGATTAAGATGGTGATGCCCTGAGGTGTGATTTGTATGTTCTTGGTGTTGATTGAGGTGGAATGTGCGTGTTTGATTATCTGTAATCCAGGCAAATCAGAGTAAAATCTATCTCGATGTAGGAGCACTGAGAAATCCAATAACTTCTTGCGCCTTTCCCCACATATTCCGTGGTTTGGTCTTTCCTACCTGCACAATTGCACATAGACAGATCCCTCACCCACCTTTGACGCTCCTTCCCCGCCTCAACATTCTTATTTCCTAATATATATCCTGGCCCGCCCTGCTCCCCTTCCTGACCTTTCTCACTAGGACCTTCGCACACTATGTCCGACCCGCCGACGCCCCCGCCCCCTCCGACGGGAGGTCGACCAAATGAGATGCGAGGGGTCCTGCTGAAGGAAGAGAGTCGGCTGGGAAGGAAGAGTTGGAAGGTAAGCTTGGTGGGCCCCCAGGGGAGCGAGGGGAATGACATCTTCGTGCTTTCGTCAGGGCTGCGCCCATGACTTTTTGAGACATCTGCCATCTAACATACTCTCTCTGTTCTTTTCTTACTCTGCGCACACAGGAGAAATACGTGATTGTGAATGGAGAGTCTCTGAAGTACTTTGCCACGGCGAATCCTGACTTCCGGAAGGCAGAGGTGAGTGAAAGATTGAGAGATAAGCGAGCAAAGGGGGATTCTCTAACCCGCCCGCGCCCCTGTACGCTCTCCGCACAATACACCAGCTCCCTCGAAAGACGATCCCAATCTCAGAGTTGTGCGTTTCTAAACTTCCAATGGCTTATAAACATTATCGGCCTCACTCCTTCCGCCTGGTTCAGAAAGAAACCAATTATACTATGACATTCTCGGCCTCACATGACAACGAAAGGGACGCGTGGATGGAGTTCTTCGAGATGGTCGGCGGGAGTAGGACGAGGATGGACACCCTGATTGAGGAGGAGGTCGGAAAGATTAAGAGCGAGGTCGGATCGAGAGAGAGCATATTAGACGGTTTCAGCGATGCTGAAAATGTGAGAATCCGAACTACGATCTATGTGATGCATGATTATTCCCTACAGCAAGATCTCGTCTAATACCCCCCCCCCACCACCACCCCCACCCCCCTCTCCCTCTCCGCACAGGCCGCCCGTGCCCAGCTCTCAGGGGCAGTCCCGCCTCCGCCTAACATGGCCCGTAAGATGAGTGGCCCTCCTCCAGATGACGAAAAGTTTCCCCTCATAACCCCAGCGGCGGACAACCGCCGTGTATTTGCCTCTCGCGTCTACGATCTCTTCATAAAGGGCGATAACCCGGCTGTCCAGGCAAAAGATTTAGAGAAGTTGATATTACACTTGGACATCGAGAGCATCGCCAAGACCGAGGACATTTTGAAAATGGTCGATCCTGTGAAGGTAAGCACGTATTACAAAGCGTCCTCTTTCTTCGCACTGCCATAATCATAATCTGACGATTCTTTTCTTCAGACTGGCTTCGTCCAGAAAGATCTGTTCCTGTCGTGGCTTGAAAACAACGACAGCGGGAAGCGCACGTCCTCCCCTGGGCCAACCATGCCCGGGGGTCCCGCTAGCCCGGTAACGAAGCAGTTCTTGAAAAAGCCGCAGCCCCAAAGGCCGATGCCACCGAGACCGAAACTCGATGTTGACATGACTGTCAATCTGTTGAAGTTCAGCAACACGCCAATGAGCGTGCACATGCTTCAGACAGTGCTCTGCAAAAGCATCAACACGACTCTTATGAACCCGACGTGGTGGAAGGATTCAGATAGCTCAAAGTTGGTAGAACCTCTCATGAGGGTTTTAGGTAAAGTTAGGAACGCCGAGATTGTCGAGAACCGGGAGAAGGACGACGGTGACGACCAGGCCGTATACGGGAGGGAGGAACCGCTGGTAGACCTCATGGTCCTTCTCGTGAGATTCCTTAAGCACTGCCTTGTTTCTGAGAAAAACTGCAAAATCCTCTTCACCCCCGACCTAAAGACAGACGAGCACATTGCGGCGCTGTTCGAACGCCCCGCTTCTCCCTCTGGAACCAAGCTCCGAGTGACGGTGGGGAAGCTACTCCTTGGCCTCTGCTCCGGTTACCCAAGTAAACTTCCGTATTCCTTGGTCAGGAGTGTCGTTGAGGTTGCCGCAGAAGCAGACGACCAAATGAAGCACGTCGCTTTCGAGTGCCTCAGGCACTTGATCGTGACGAGGATTGAGGCCGTGACCAGGTGCAACGGGATCAAGGTCGCCTTTGAGGCGATCTTGGACCCTTCGACGAAGGAGGTGAGGGAAGGAAACGTCAAGGTCTTAGGTGGCTGCATAATCTAACGTAATAGCAACGCTCGCTACGCCCGTCGCAGCTCGCCACGCCCTTGATGTACTCCATCCTGCACTCCGCCAGCAGCTCGACCAACAGGGCGTTCCTTCGGCCCAATACTTTCTCTCCGCTATTTGCCTCCTTTACTGATTTGGACGCCGAGAGCGGCGCGGAGAGGACGCAGAGGTGGAAAGGCAGCGAGAGAGGCCTCGTAGTTTGCCTGCGAAGCTTTGTCGGGGTGTTGCTCTTCGCGTGCAGACCGAGTTACATTCCGTCCCTTATGGGCCTTATCAGCGACGACACGGTCGAAAACGCGGTGCAGATCAAGGTGCTCGAGGTGTTTCAGAGGGTGCTGGCTCCGTGCAAGCAGCTGAATGATTATCATGACGGAGAGGAGGACGAAAAGAATCCCACCGCCAACTTGACCGAACAGCAGAAGAGGGAGCGCAAGGGCGCCGCGCCCATTAACATGATTGACTACTACACGGCCCTCCTGTGCAGCGCATTTGTGCACTGCGGGTTGGTCAGGGCTCTGACCAACCTCTGCGTCCACGACAATTTGAAGGTATCGCAGGCGGCCCTTGGGCTCTTGGCCGAGTTCATGACCATATGCAGCAGAGTGCTACCGAGCAGCCAGGTCGAGAGCCTGCTTGTCATGCCAGAACTCACGTACTGTGCGACCAGGGTCGGCGGCGTCGAGCGAATCGGGGACTTTGAACCAAAGACCAAGCCGGACAACAACCTAGCGAACGATGTGGCGAAGGACGAGGAGAAGAAGGTCGACACAACCGGCGTAAAGAACATGCTCAAGACGTTGGAGAAGGGCACCAAAGCTAGCGCGGCCTTGAGGAGGTGAGTAGCGAATAACAGCGACTAGCTGGGAAATAAGGATGGTAATAGACCCAGAACTTACCCAAACTTTGCCATATCTCGTCGCAGCCTCGCTGACGAACTCGGGGAGGGTGAGAACGGCGAGGGGGGGCAAGAGGTGAACTTAGGCTGCATCGGAGGAGTCGTCGGCCTTTTACGTGTGAGCAGCATCATGAAGACGAGAGAGGGGGGGGGCGTCGGCAGAAGAGGGCGCATCATGGAGAGCCTTCGGCAAGGCCTGGAAACAGGGCTTGACAAGCGAATGCTTCAAAATCTCATCGAAAGAAGCAACGTCGATAAGAGTAAGGACTGGCTCCAGTGGGACTGGAACACGATCGAAGAGATCCTTGAGGATAGCCTGCAGAACGGCCAGAGGCTGTCAGAGGCCTTGAGCAAGGGCAAGTTTGTCAAGAGACTCGGCGGCTACTTCAGGTGTAGCCCTGACGAGAAGGGTTTCTTCGCCCATCTCGTTTGGAAGCCGAAGAGCATCGTGTACATGAATTGTGCCTGCCGCTTTTACGAGGTCTTGCTGAAGCACCAAGAGGGCGTCGCGTTTCTGAAGAACGATCGAAGGGGTAAGGTCTTCGAGGAGATTTCCAAGGAGCTCAGTGTAGCCATCAAGCACGTGGAGACGCAGGGCCAGGACGGCGTCCAGACGTCTCCGCCCAGCATGGTCTTCGACAGGGAAACTGTTCACAGGCACATGACGAGGGAGTACTTCGCAATCCTTGGCAGGATGTGGTGCACCAAGGCCGGAGAGAAATTGTTGACTGCTTTGAAGGTGAGTCGAGGGACGAAGGAAACGTCAATTTTAGGTGGTTGTATTTTCTAACCTAATAATTCGTCTCAGGTGTTCGACCTCTTCACGTCCCTGGCGAAGCACCAGCAGCTCGACTACTTGAGCCGAATCGTCCTGAGCAACCTCGACTACACGCAGCCGAAGCCCCAGACGCTCATAGAGACGTACATCCAGGATTCTCCGTCTGCGAGCCTCAGGTTGCACGCCATCTGCGTCCTGCGGGCCATCGTGAGGAGCAGAATGAAGGCCTTCGACTGGGGGATTGAGATACTGGTGACGAGGCTGCACCACCAAGACGCCGTGGTCAACGAGGTCGTGCTGAGCGTTCTGAACGAAGCCGCCGGTTACGCGCCGTACTTGAACATCATCATTGAGAAGAGGCCACCCTTCATTCAGCATCCCTTGGCGGAATCGCTCTTCGAGAAGTTCGCGTCCGTCAAAGCTGGCATCGAGTTCCTGACGACCCAGAACAAGAAGTGGTTCGAGCGCAGCATCCTCCAGTGGAAGAACGAGAGGAGCTTAGCTTACGTGATAAGTGTGGAGGACGCCATGGCGAACAGGTGAGTGAGGGGTGACGTCAATTAGTTTAGTTTCAGTTTTGTTCCTTACTCTTTCTCTTAACATCAATCCTCGTGCGTCGTCACAGCCTCACCAGCGGCGGAAAGTCCGAGAACGGAATGCCGCCTTTGAAGATCCCTCTGAATGCGAAGCAGAGCATCGCGCTCGAAGCCCACCAGGAGAGACTGGCGGGGAAGGAGATGGACCTCGAAAGTTTGCTTCGAATCCCCTGGACCATCGACTTGGTCATCAACCAGAGCAAGAGGAGTGCCGCAGCGCAGGGAAGCACAGTCACTCTGGACACAACCCTGTCCGTGAAGGACGTGAACTGCGTCGTAATTTCTGGGAGGTGAGGAAGCTGGAATTGAGACTTCTTTTTCTATTATATTCTAAATCTTCGCTTTCCGCTCCAAGGTTCGTTGACACCGCGGGCCGGGAAGACTTCTTGAAGTGCAGCCTACAGGACTGCATTCACTCCAGCCTGTTCATGGGAAGTTGCCCAGTGAAGAAGGACGGCAGCATCGGCGAGCCCCTGCAGATGTGGCAGAACGCCGCCAACACGAACCACCTCGCCGCAGCCTTCGGCGTCGTAGAGCGCAGCAGCATCAGCGCCCAGGCCAGGTTCAGGTCGGGCAGCACCGACTCAGACGGCAGCAGCAGGTTCGGAACGAACAGCCCAGGGGTCGACGAGGACGTCAGCAACTGCGACTGGTCGACCTGCACCTTCCAGGGCCACAAGATAATGAGGGAGTACTCAGGCGGAGACGTCAAGATAAGCATCCCGGGCGAGCCGGCCGTGTTCTTCTTCAAGCAGGGGGGTGGAGGGAGCAGCAGGGGCGGCACCAACAACCTGGAGCTCTGCAGGGTCGAGTACACGCTCTGCCTCGACCCGATGAAGAACGCCGTGAGGCTCCCGACGCATCTGTTCGGAGAGCTCGCGAAGAGCGAGGAGGGGAGGAAGGTCCTGGAGCAGCACAGGGTCGTCAACGAGCTGGCCGAGGTGGTCAAGGACGGGGTGGAGAAGGAGGAGAACGACGGAGAATTCTTAGGCAGCCTTTGGAGGTGAGGACCGGATTGAGGGAGCGAAGCGAGCGAAGCGACTGAGGCCTGAACGAAGTGGGAATTGTTTATTCGAGGTGGAGAATTTTTTAAGCGTCAAATATATAGAGTCCAATCTAACGCTCTCCCCACTCAGCCTCGCGAACATCTGCTCCGCCTCCTCCGGCCTCCTCCTGATCGGCGAAGTCTACCCCGATTTCCTCCAGTGGCTCTGCACCAACGGCTACAACAACGAAGACTTCAGCATGAGAGGCACATGCGTGTGCCTTCTCGGCCTCGTAGCGAGAACTAAGGAAGGGAGGAGGGCGGTGGAGGAGTACGGGTGGGTTTGTAGGGGAGACGAGGAGGGGGTGAACGGGGTGAGATGCCCAGTGCCGAGGGATCTGGGGAGGTTCTTCAACGGGAAGGGGGCGGAGGGAGGGCTGGGGGGGGGGCTGGGGTTAAAGTTCAAGGGGGCACCGGCGAAGGGGTTGGAGGCGGGGGGGAAAGGGGCGGAGGCGGGGGGGGAGGCCAAGAGCAAGAAGGCGGTTCACATTTTCAATGCCATAGGCAAGCTGGGAGACCACATCACCATGAAGGAGGGGATGGCGGCTTTGAGGAAGATGAGGGGAGACCCGTCCATGGATAGTTTATGGACGAACGATGAGGTCATTTTGGAAGTTTACAGGTTGATGAACGGCATGAGGCTAGGTCTGAATTGTCGGAGGTTCATCAGGGGAGAGTTGTTCGAGTGTTAGGGGGGGTGTTGGGGTGGGGTGGGTTTGTGTGGGTTTGTTTGGAGGGGTGGACGGTAGAAGAAAGATTGAAGAGATTAGCCTTTTCGCTTGAAAAGCTGTTGCATCATTTTTTACTATTCCATCGCCCACCCGGGTATATACTCCTCGAACAAGCTCTCCGCATCATTCCCGTTCACATCCCAGCTTTTGATCGTGTCTCTCTTGTTTTTGGTTCCTTCTTCAAAAGAAAAAGTCTTCAGGCTCTTGAAACAAACCTTTCCCCAAATCCTTCCCTTCCAAGTTCCAGTTCTTGATCGTGTTTTTATTGAACGCCTTTGCTTTACAGAACATCGACTCCATGGTTGTAACGTTTGATACGTTCCAAGAAGACAGATCGCCGTTGAACGCCGAGGCCCTATTGAACATCAACTCCATGGTTGTAACGTTGGATACATCCCACGCAGACAGATCGCCGTTGAACGACGAGGCTTCTCGGAACATCCACTCCATGGTTGTAACGTTGGATACGTCCCACGAAGACAGATCGCCGTTGAACGACGAGGCTTTATGGAACATCGACCTCATAATTGTAACGTTGGATACGTTCCAAGTAGACAGATCGCCGTTGAACGAGGAGGCGAGCTGGAACATATTCTTCATGGTTGTAACGTTGGATACGTCCCACGAAGACAGATCGCCGTTGAACGCATTCGCTCTAGCGAACATAAACTGCATGTCTGTAACGTTGGATACGTCACACGCAGACAGGTCGCCGTTGAACGACGAGGCTTGATTGAACATCGACCTCATAATTGTAACGTTGGATACGTTCCAAGTAGACAGATCGCCGTTGAACGAGGAGGCGAGCTGGAACATCCTCTGCGTATCTGTAACGTTCGCTACATTCCAAGAAGACAAATCGTCGTTGAACGACGACGCATGCCAGAACATCCCTGCCATGGTTGTAACGTTGGATACGTCCCATGAAGACAGATCACCGTTGAACGCCTTCGCTTCAAGGAACATCTTCTCCATGGATGTGACGTTGGATACGTCCCATGAAGACAGATCGTCGTTGAACGCCGAGGCTCCGGCGAACATCCAATCCATCGCTATAACGTTCGACACGTCCCACCTTGATATATCCTCATTAAAGCTTTCTGCCGCTCCTCCAATACCACCACCCTCCTCAACATCAGCACTAAACAAACCCGCCATGTCCGTCACCTCCGACGTATTCCAAATACTAATAGGACCGTAAATCTCCCTCGCCGCCTCAACATCCTCACACCACGCCTTCGCAACTACCATTATATCATCGTCGCTCCGCTTCAACATCGCGTCCAATCTCGGCTTCGCTTTCAGACGGAAGCCCCTCGCTAACTGCGTTGCTACACGAAGCGAATCGAAACCGCCGAGGAACGAAACGATGTAACCCTGAACATCCTCATTGAGCCGAGGTATTTTAGACCTCGCCTCCAACGTCTCGACGAGGAGAGTAGCTAGAGCTGTTTTCCTCGTCCTAGCGTAGTAGTTGATGAAGTTGGCGTCCAACTTGGCCTTCAGATCAGCCACAGTCATTGATGAAATGTCAACGGAGACTCCATCGGAGGGAGATGACAAATCAGAACCGAAATCATTCTCTACGTCCTCAAATCCGCTCTCCAGCGGATGAGTGTTGTGATCGGCATCGTTGACTTTTCGTTTAGACATAGAGGAGACGTAGGAGTCACAATGGTGAACTTTTCGCAGCAATTTATCACTTTTTCTTTCCAATCAAAATTAAACTCCTGTGTACGTTTTAACCTCTTTGCTGTCTGTTTTCTGGCTCAAATTCATTTGCAGTAGCAGTCTTCTTCGTTGAATATGATCCTGCGGCGTGTTTGAAGTATTATGGCCAGTTTGTTGCCAGTTTGTCACGTGGGGTTCCTGTCCTGCCTGTCATGTCATGTCCTGTCCTGTGTACCCTAACATCGTTCGATAATACCTGTTGTTGTTCGTATATACTAATATCTTCCTCCCACGTTCACCTTTCAGCAAAAGCGTCAGCAGCGTCACACAGTTTTATAACTTAGAATCTGAACAGAACCTGAACAGAATATGGGAAACCTCCTCGGCGGCTCATTTTCCGACACTAGCTCTACTCCAGGAGCTCCGCCGCAGCTCATAGTAGCATGCATCAGCGGTGGATACGATAATTATATTAAGATATACGATGAGCTGGTGAAAGACCAAACTGACTCTAGTAATCCTGACTCTAGTAATCCTCTCACTAAACTAGATTCTCAAGGAAACTCTGTCCTGCACGCTCTGTTCTCCTCTCAGAGTCCCTCGGCTGAAATTCTCGAGCACATTCACAGCACGCTGGCTCCGGCCACTCTTTCGAAGATGTATGCGCAAAAGTCTGTGGTCCTGGGCTGCAATCCAATCTGGATATGCGTGGCCTACGGCAACCTCGAAATGCTCAAGCTCGTGACCTCCAAGCTCGACGAGCTCGACGATTCAAACCAGACGATCCAGAGCCTGATAAACGTTCCAAACCTACAGGGCGACACCGCCCTCCTCGCCACCTGCAGCCGAGGCAACCTGCCCATGCTCCAGCACCTCTCCACCCTCCTCCCCCCCTCCACCTTCACCTCCCTCCTCACGACCCCCAACAAAAACGGCACCACCCCCCTCCTCACCATCCTCTCCAACTCTCACCCTGATCTTCTCACATACCTCGTCTCCCTCCCCTCCGTCCCCCTCCCCCTCTCCACCCCCACCTCCTCCGGCCTCTACCCCCTCCACATCGCCTCCGAACGCGGTAACCTCCCCATCTTAACCTCCGTCCTTGAATCCGTCGGCCTCCCAGGCTGGTCCTGCCTAGACAAAAACGGAGCCACCCCACTCCACGTATCATCATTCATTGGGAACCTTGAAGTCTGTAGAGTATTGGTTGAGTACGTCGGTTCAAATGTTCGACTATTGAAATTAAAAGACTCGCAAAATAGGACACCCTACCTTATAGCTATGTTGAAAGGACACGATGAACTGGGTGATTTGCTGTCAGCCGCTGGCGCGGGAGAAATCAATGAAAGTGAGAGGAAGGAAATTATGGAGGCTAAAGAAAGGAGGGAGGAAGGGAAGAGGAAAAGGGAGGAGGAGAGAAGGAAGATCAAGGGGGCGGAGGTTGAGGAGATTCAGTAGAAAAATATATTTATTTGAGTCAAATTCACACGGTTCTTAAACTCACAAGGTTTTTAAGCTTTCTTTGGTGTATGAGGTGAATATTGTATGGAGTGGAGGTAGGCGACTACCTCAGATGTTGTATCATCGTCATCTGAGGTGTCTGAATCGTAGTCAACGTTAATGTGGGAGGGGACTAGCTTGGAGCAGTTTTCGAAGACATAGCCACCAAGCTCTTGAAGCGAGTCAGGGGCCTTCATCTCTCTCAAACTTGTGCAATCTCCGAACGCACAATAACCTAATGCTTGAACGTGAGTGTGAAGGAGATCGACAAAAACTAGACTGGAGCAGTTCGCGAAGGATCTTACACCAATTGAAGTTAACGACTTTGGGAACTTTATGTCTTTCAAACTACTGCAGCCACCGAAGGAAGCACTACTGATACTTGTGATGCCTTCGGGGATGTCTACAGCAATGAGACTGAAGGCATTCCTGATGGCCCAATATTGCGTAATAATAAATGAGAAAAGTCGGCTATTTCCTTTTGCAGGACAATCACCATAATGAGGCTCATCAATTTGACCGTTGTTTCGGCATCGAACGTACATCCTTAAGTTGTGTTCATAATTTCAACGTTCATACACGCCTAAACAGTACTCCAATTGTTTTATAGTCAACACTCTTGTGACGTGTTATTCATTTTTGGTCCCCATTATAATCCATATATATCCATGAGTACTCCCATGACCTCCGAAGCCTCTCACCGCGAATCGACCCTCTACACCTCCGGTTACTTCTCCACATTTCACTCTTCCTCTGAATCCTCCTCTCACCTCCAATCAGGCTTCGACTCTGGTTACTCCTCCTCCTTTACCTCAGCCTTCAAAACGGGTGAAACCCTCGGTACCCTCTCGGCCGAAAACTCCACAAAAGATGACTCCACAAAAGATGGCTCAACAAAATCCTCACCTTCCAACCTCCCTACAATAATAAAAATAATAAAAGAAGGTTTAAAAAATACAACTGACCTCGCTAATAAACGTTCACCAACCCCGAACCTTCCCTCACCATCAGATCCAACATCAGATCCAACATCAGACATTCAAAACTCAGACGATGAAGGTTCAGATTGGTTATACGATTCCGACGATTCTCCTCCTCCCTCCCCTAAAATATCAACAAAAACAACAAACGTAACAAGACATCCAGCTGATATTATGTATGAAGAAGTTAGACGTTTGAACGAACAAACTATGTAGAAGAAAACAGGGAATTACTTTCAACAACAAACGATCTTCTTTTTTACTTTTTTCTACCAGTCTGAAGACCAATCGTCATCGGAGTCAAAAGTTTTGGAGCTTTTACCTAAGGCTGGTGGTGTTATTGGCAGTTTTTTAGCAATTAATTTAGCAGGTTTAGCCGAGGATTTAGAGATCACTTTAAGTTTGGACTGGGGCCTTTTTAGTTTGGATATTTGGGTGGGGGGTTTTAGGGTTTGGGAGGGGGCAGGGGGGGGGGCTGGGGTTGGGAGGACGGTTGAGGATTCAGCTTGTTCGAGGGCGAACCTCTCGTCGGCTTGCCGTTGGAGCTCTAGCTCGATTCTTTCTTCCTCCTCCTCGAGGGAGAGCTGGGCTGGGGCCGTTGACTGCTCGGCCTCCCAGCGCTCCTGGGCTTCTTTGAGGAGGCGGCGCTCGATCTCTTCTTCCTCCTGCTGGCGGAGTTCCTCGACCCGCCTCTGCTGCTCTAGGCGAGCCTCCTCCGCGGCCTGTTGGCGGAGTGCCTGGAGCCTGATCTCGGCGAGACGGTTGGCGGCGCGCTCTTCGGCGATGCGCCTTTCTTCCTCCTCTTCAGCGGCAGCGAGGCGCAATTTCTCCTGTTCAGCGGCAGCTCGAAGACGTTCTTGCTCAGCGGCAGCTTCGGCGGCTGCTCGCAGTCGTTCCTGTTCAGCGGCAGCTGCTCGCAGTCGTTCCTGCTCAGCGGCAGCTTCAGCTTCGACACGTAGACGTTCTTGCTCAGCGGCAGCTTCAGCTTCGACACGTAGACGTTCCTGCTCAGCGGCAGCTTCAGCTTCGACACATAGACGTTCTTGCTCAGCGGCAGCTTCAGCTTCGACACGTAGACGTTCTTGCTCCGCGGCAGCTTCGGCGACAGCTCGCAGTCGCTCTTGCTCTGTTGCAGTATCGATGGCAGCTCGCAGTCGCTCTTGCTCCGCGGCAGCCTCCGCTTCTACACGAAGTCGCTCCTGCTCCGCGGCAGCCTCCGCTTCTACTCGCAGTCGCTCTTGTTCCGCGGCAGCATCCGCTTCCTCTTCTACCCGTAGTCGTTCTTGCTCAGCTTTTAATATAGTCTCCTCTTCAAGTTCTAGACGCAAATTCTCTTGCTCTCCCACAACACGCAAACGCTCCTCTTCTGCGGCTGCTTCAGCTTCTGCTTTACGTCTAGCCGCCTCCTCTTCAACCAGTCTCTTCTCTTGCTCTCTTGCTCGCTTCGCCTCCTCTTCAATTCGTCTCTCCTCTTCAGCGGCGGCTCGTCTCTCTTCTTCTTCCTCCACCTCACCCACATCGACATCGACATCGACAACCTTCACTTCCACATCATCGAATCCGTCATCAAAATCATCCCCCCAATCCTCCTCCTCCTCCTCCTCCTCCTCGACCTCCACCACGTAGTCTTGCTCTCTTCCGTCTCCTCCGTCATCTTCGCAACTTTCCAAAACCTCGTTCAGCAATCCTCTAAACTTCTCGATCAATGCCCGCTCAATCCTTTCCCCTTCGCCACTACCTCCTCCTCCACGTCCAGCCTCTGCGTACTCCATAGCTCTCTTCACGGCATCCTCTACCTTCCCTCCGCCCACGCTGGCCTCCTCTGCTATCGACCTATCGAACCCCATACCGATCAAACCAGCCATGACCTCTTCGTCGACCTCAACCCTCTTCAAACTCTCCACTGCTATCTCAACTATTCTCCTCCTCTCCCCCCGTCCCTCCACCAGCTTCAAGAACCCGATCAGGTCCTCGTCTATCCAGATTCTCTTCGCCCTTTCCTCCAGCCCTCTGAAGTCCCCTTGCTTAAAAGCCTCGATCCACTCGCTCCCCCGTCTTATTTCCGCATCCAACTCGTCACAAAAGTGTCCGAGTCCTGCAAACGACACACGAAAAGTTAAAACTAAACAACAATGCTACTGGCCTCCCACCACACACACTCACCTTGCATTCGCCAAACCCATAAATCCCTCCCCTCCCAGTTTCTTTTGTACAAAGCCCTACCCTCCTCCTCCCTCCACCAGACTTCGAGCACTTCCGCCCTCCTCCGCTCGTCCAAGCAGGACAAGCATTTTTTTACGCTCTCCTCCTCCGAAAAGCCCAACCTATTCTCTAAGAATTTGACGCACTCCCTCCCGCTCAGGTCCATCCCGATTACGTCTCTCCAACCAGAAACGAGACCTCCAGCAACTCCACACATCCTCCCCTCGATCTGGTACTTGGGCAAATTCAAGTACTCGAGCCCCTCGGGTCTCCTCTCCTGGACGTACTTGAACGTCTGTTCTTTCATTCCAGGCCTCTCGTCGAGCAAGAGCTCAAGGTTACCCCAATCTCCGTTATCCACGTAATCCCTGACTCGCCTTAAAATGCGCACATCCGGATGAATTTCCTTCTCCTCCTCCTCCTCCTCCTCCTCCCCCGACTCCTCCTCCTCCTCCTCCACCACCTCGTCGAACTCGAACCTTTCAACCTCCTCCATCTCAGCCCCATCCATCTCCTCCTCCTCCTCTTCCTCCTCCCACAAACGCGCCGAGACTGTGACGGGGTTAGAATGACGTTTTCTACAATGGGAAAATTGACGCATTTCTAGCTCGTCGCTTCGCTCACCTAACCATGCCACAGTCTCCGTGTCCCCGTTATACTTCAAGCTATCGACTATGTCCGCCATGTCGTGGCTCTTGAAGATTTCGTAGTTGTCCTCGTTGAACGACTTGTTGTGGTTTCCCGGACGGTTGAGGATCTTTAGGTAAGTCTCGTAGAGAGGTTCGTTTCTATATTTGTCGTCCAGTTCTTTCCCCGGGCCAGCACCAGCTACAACTTCTCCTACGCCTTCGTCACTGTCGTCATCGAAGAATTCATCAATGCCGCGGTTGACTGAACTGAAATCGATGTCGTAGTCGAGCTCCTGGCCATTTTCGTAGCACAAAACCAACGGTCGATAGATGGTCGGCTTTAAAGCTGCGACGAAGTTCGGAGTTTTTCGACAAGTTAGATTGACGCGGCTGGTCGTAGTGGCGCCGACATCTTATCTAGAGTAGAGCTACCGTTGACGCTTTTCACAAACAACTTCTCACCTTCGCGGAACCTGATGGACTTGACGTCCGCCGTCGCCGCGTTGTCAATCAACTGGTACTCGCCCGTGTCGTAAACGGCGTAAACTCTGAGAAGAAAATCGTTGGTCAGGGTGGCGAGAATCTTTGAGCCGTTGGCCTTGGTCACCCTCAAATCGAAAGACGCAATGTTTTTCGACATCACGGTGCCCTCTTCATTAACGAGCTCGCTGGCGTTGTTGAGGAGGAACGGGGGCCTGTAAAGGATAGACGACGGGATGCCGACTTCGCTTCTCCTCATCGACCTGTAGGGATGGAGTCAGCTTAAACTGCGCCGCAACTTGTCGCAAATTGCCGCAACTCACCTCGACTTTGCGTCAACTAGAAAAACATCTATCCGGTCGGTAAAATGCACGTACAGCTCGGTCGGCGTCACCGAGTAGCTGACACAATTCTCGTAAGGGTAGTCGTCATACTCGACCGTGTGGACGTCATCCAAATTCTTGAGCAGAGTTACTTTCAAAGTTGGGACTGCGCCCGAAATTATGAGAGGGATACTGACAGAAGGTAAAGGGGCAGTATCAGCATTATCTCCGGCCCCAGAAGGACGCAGATGCACCAGTCGTGGAGAGTCCAACTTGTACAGCTTGAGGGTCGTGCCTATAGAGGACTCGAACACGTGGTACGAGGAGAAAAACGAGGATTCAGCTCGAAGCGAGGCCATGCCCGCGGAGCCGGCGGGTTATCTTGCCTCCGATTAGCGCCGAGGGGTTCAGGGGTGGTGCTACTGGTCTGAACCCTAACAGTGCTACAGTTCGAGGGTTTCGTTCACGTAGGCCGCTAATTCAACTAGTGTCCAATTCAGTGGCAATTCTCTGGTAGGATCATGATTCAAAAAATCATTTCTCCACTCTGCACCTTCTTCGCCTGGGATGAAGCTTCGAAGATTTCTGCTGAGATATTACCCTCCAGGTAGGAGACCGTTCAAAGACACTGCGACTGGAACCCCGAGCGTTAGAGCAGACCTTTTACCTCTTCGAAGTCCTCAGCCTGCTCCTCAGGGACACATGAAAAAATGAAATTTGCACCCCCCCTCTAGCGTCAGTACTATTTCTAACCCCCAAACCCGCGCCCTCTCTTCAGGAATCATTTTGGAATATGATCTTAAGAATGGAAGCCGTGAAATGAAGGAGGTAAGGCTAGCCAGAGTGAACCCAAGTCTAGACGAATTTAAAGACGAGGCCTATCTAGCTTGGCCAAGGGGCCTTCCGTCGCGTTTTAATCGAGGCACGATTGGCAGAGGTTTATTTATATCCCATCGCGCGTGCTCGAACCTCCCAACTAACTCCCTCCCCGCGCCCTGCCCATCCCCACCCACGCAAACCTCTCCTCCTCTCCCCTCTCCCCTCCTGGCAGATCGACCTCCTCCACCTGACAGTCGACACGGACGTCGAGGTTCTAGTGAACCAAATAGTTTTTGAGGAGCCCCTCATAAGCGAGAAGAAGAAGCCTCAGCTCCGACGCCTCATCTATAAGCTCATCGAGAAGCTGGAGTCGAAGGAGGTGAGAGAAGAAGAGAAGAAGAAGTGTGACTGAAGAGGGCGCGCCCAACAACAACCTCGTGCCCGTTCTGTTCTAACCCCGACCCCACGCAACTCACCAACCTTCCTTCCTCCTACGCCAGGCCAACGACTTTTACCTGTTTAAGATTCTGCGAGCGCACATCCTGCCGCTGACAAACTGCGCCTTCAATAAGTCGGGCGACAAGTTCATCACTGGATCATACGACAGGACTTGTAAGGTCTGGAATACTATTACGGGCGACGAACTTTTGACTTTGGAGGGGCACAGGAATGTCGTTTATGCTATCGCGTTTAATAATCCCTTTGGAGATAAGATTATCACAGGGAGCTTTGACAAGACATGTAAGCTATGGAATTCGGACAATGGAGACCTGTACCACACGTACCGGGGGCACGCTACGGAGATCGTATGCTTGTCGTTCAACCCCATGGGTACAACTATAGCTACGGGGAGTATGGACAACACGGCCAGGCTGTGGGACGTCGAGACGGGAGAGTGCGTTCACACCCTGCTGGGGCATACGGCCGAGATCGTGTCCCTCAACTTTGACACCCACGGGAGCCGTATTATCACCGGGTCGTTCGACCACACCATCAAGATCTGGGACACCCGGAACGGAAGGGTGGCGCACACCCTCAGCGGCCACCACGGAGAAATCTCCAGCACCCAATTCAACTACTCTAGCGACCTTTGCATTTCGGGCAGGTGAGAAGAAGTGAAGAGCTAGTTGTGGGACATATCAACTACGTGTTTTCTTGTTACGTGCGGTTGGATAAACTTGTCGGTCCGCTCCTTGGTTGCTCGGCCCGCAATCACTGCTAATAATATAATATATCTAACTTGTCGCTTCGCTCCTCTACTCGTCGCAGTATCGACCGCACTTGTAAGATCTGGGACGTGGCCAGTGGACAGTGCGTCCACACCCTCCGCGGCCACAACGACGAGATCCTCGACGTCTCCTTCAATTCCACCGGCTCCAAGCTGGTGACGGCCTCCGCGGACGGCACCTCCAGGGTCTTCAACACCATGACCGGCGCCTGCCAGTCAATTTTAATCGGCCACGAGGGCGAGATCTCCAAGGTCGCCTTCAACCCCCCAGGCACCCGCATCCTCACCGCCTCGAGCGACAAGACCGCCCGCATCTGGGACGTCGACACCGGAGACTGCCTCCAGATCCTGGAGGGGCACACCGACGAAATCTTCAGCTGCGCATTCAACTACCACGGCGACACCATCATTACGGGAAGTAAAGATAACACTTGCCGAATTTGGAAGAATTAGGACTGACAGTGTGCGAGGGGGGGGGGGGTGAGGGGGGGGAAGGGCGGAAGGGGGGGTTGGGGCTAGAAAAAAGTAAAAGTACAACAAGCAAAATTTTAACATTATTTTCATAAAAAATATTCAATGGCCCATTACCTTATCGATGATGATGGAGAACGCCGCGAAACCTATGCAGCCGAAGCAGGCTGCTTGAGGGCCTTGCTTGGCCTGTATAGCGGCTCCCGTAACGCACCCCGATATCGTCGCGTTCCACACATCGTTCCTCCCTCTAATCTTCTCAACTATGCACTCGCTGCCGCTAAAAACTCCGGTTATGAACGCAAAATTCCTGCACCAGTACAGGCTCTTCTCACCAGTTTGCCTGAGGACCGCCCTCGCCTGCTCCTTGATCGGCGCCGTCGGAACTTCCTTTCCCCTATAAACAGTCACGGGGGGAGTCATATCGCTCATGGCGCCGAGGAACACTCCCATGCCCAGGCCCATCACGCCGCCTCCGACGAGGCCCATGGCGGCGCGACCGCCGCAGTGGGTTGATATCCAACCGAAGTCGGGGGGGATGCCACCGGCGGGGGGGTTTGTTGGAGTCCATGGGAGGATGAAGGGGAGAGGAATAGGGACGGTGGTTGAGCTGTAGTTAGGGCAGGGGGGGGGGGAGGGGGAGGGAGGGGGAGGGTTAGGGATGTGTAAGAGGGTGTTCGGGTTAGGGTTGCAGTAGATGTAAGTGCTCACCCAGGTATAGACGTCCTGCCAACCCTCTCGTTTCTATCGTAGCCCTGAGGCGGAGCGTTCAAGGGATCTCTGACACTCTTGGCGTACGGGTCAGGGGGGAGGCGACTGTCTGGACTGGCGTATTTTACGTAGATTGATTCGGGATTTGCGGGGACGGCGTCGTTCAAGTTGATGTCGGATGGGTTGGGGGTGGACATTGTTGAGGATTAGTGTTGAGGATTAGTGTTGAGGAGGACGGAGAGGGAGTTGGAGAGCGATGAGGAGGTGTTGGGGGACAGGTCCTTCACGCAGGGTTCGGGACAGAAAGTAATGTGGGAAATGTTCTAACTAACAGCGTCGAGATTCGCTATATTCGTGGCTAGCCTGTGGTTTGTAAGTGTAAGGCTGCGAGCTGAAATAGGTTGAGAATTGGCTCCGAGCACTATGTTAAAGTTTAGTTGCGATTATTTCTCTGGCAATTTCTAAGGTAAAATCGTACGACTCGTCCGCCGCGTTCTTCGGGCGGTCAGGACAGCTTTAAAGTACTATGCCATGCGTCATTTATTTTGAAATGATCCGTCAGTGGTCGGCAATGTAATATATATTGTTCATCTTTCACGCACGCCACCAAATGGACGGACTCGAGGGGGCTCACCATTATATGTGAATTATGACCTCCAAACCGTTATTTTGACGACAACATTTATACATACCAAGCGTATTCCCTTAATACCCTCGGATTCATTCACTACTACTTCAAGTAGTAGTCGTAGGAAACTTTTACTAAGGGATAAATGTGAAGCTCCCTCCCTCCCCGCGACGAACGACCACCGTAGTCTCAACAATCGAAACAACGCGCGCAATCTAACCTCATATTATTGCTACTTCTCCTTCTCCTTTGCTCCTCAGACCAGACCCAGCACAAGCCAACATGTCGAAGTTCTGGGCCAACGACGACTCCTCTTCGGAGTCTAACTCTGAGTCCGATTCCTCTTCCTCCTCCTCTGGCTCTGACTCCGAGTCGGACGCCTCCACCGGAAACAAGAAAGCCGGAGACACCACCAACGCCAACAGATGGGTCATGGACAGTGACAGTAGTGACGACGATGAGGTCAGGGTCGTCAAGAGTGCCAAGGATAAGGCCTGGGAGGTACGTGTGTCGCTCGAACCCGCCCTCTGCCCACTGTCCACTCCCACTCACACACACACACACACACACACACACGCAGTCCTTCAACTCCCAAGTGGAAAAAATCTGCAACGGCATGAAAATCAGCGACTGGTCCAAGATCCAGGCCGAGTTCGACTCCCTCACCAAGATGATGGAGAAGGCCAAGAACCTCGTGGAGAAGAACGGCGGGCACCCGTCCTTTTTCATCAAGCTCCTGTGCGACTTGGACGATATGGTCACGGCGAGCCTCAAGGACAAGGCAGGGTTCAAGAAGCTGAGCGCCGGAAACGGAAGGAGCCTCAACAGGATGAAGCTCAGTTTCAGGAAGTACATCAAGGACTTCGATAAGCAGATGAAGGACTTCCGCGAGAACCCCGTGGTCTCGGACGACGAGGACTCCAGCAGCGACAGCAGCGACAGCAGCGACTCCGACAGCGACTCCGACAGCGACTCCGATAGCGACTCCGACAGTGACTCCGACGAGAAGCCCAAGGAGAAGCCCAAGGCCAAGGCCAAGAAGGAGAGCGACTCAGGCTCTGACAGCGACTCCGACAGCGGCTCGGACGCCAAGGCCAAGGCCAAGGCTTCCAAGAAGGTGAGACAACCCCCCCAGCCGATCCTTCCCCCCCCCCGCGCCGCCACGGTGATTACAATTCACACGGACGGTAAAACGTCCGTGCTGAATTCCTCGTTTCCGATACCACGCTCGGCCTCTGACAAAGAGGTCGGCGCGTGTATGAGACCAACTAAATTCAATTATACTGAGTGGTTTGGCTGAGGGTTGGCGCTGCTTCCTGTCGATTGTGACGTGTCTAACACACTAACATCGCGCTCACCCACCCTCACTCGCCCTCATCGCAGGTCGACCTCGACAACTCCGATAGTGACGAGTGGGCGTCGTCCTCCGACGACTCAGACTCCGACAGCGACTCGGACGACGGTATCGACACCACGCTCAAGGGTCGCGCGAGGTGGCTCAAGACGGCCGTCGTCGTCAAGGAGAAGGTCGTCAAGGACAAGAACGAGAGGAGCGAGAAGAGGAAGGCCGAGAAGGAGGCCAAGGCGGCCACCACCGCCGCCAAGAGCAAGTTCCTCATTGCGGAGGAGACCCTCACCATCGCGCTCGTGGAGAAGAAGCTCAACGAGATCATCGCCTCCAGGGGCAGGAAGGGCTCCAAGCCCAAGGACCTCATGAGGCAGCTCGAGGCGCTCTGCAAGATGTCCATCCGATTTGGGCCCCGGACGGAGATCCCCTTGCTCACGCACCTGATCTCGGCCCAGTTCGACCTGCAGAGGAACATCGACGACTACATGGACACTGACATGTGGACGTCCTGCGCGGCCTCCCTCCGCCGCATCGGCACGACGCTCAAGGCGAACCCCAACCTCCGCATGGTCATGATGACCGCCGACGACTACAGCGACATGAAGATCGCCGACGACAAGGACAAGAAGATCACCAAGCTGAAGGACGCCGAGGTCCTCATCGATCCCAACACGGGAGAGGTCGAGACGGCTGCCCAGAGGGAGGAGCGCCTTCGCGCCGAGGAGGACGCCAAGCTCGGCGAAGAGGCCAAGAACGTCATCAAGGTCTCCGGAAGCATGGCGGTCTTCATGGGCAGGCTCGAGGAGGAGTACAACAAGAGCCTGCAGAAGGCCAACCCGCACTCCCCCGACTACATCAAGAGGCTCAAGGACGAGGGAGTCCTCCTCGACACCCTCCAGCTCATCCAGCACTACTACGAGAAGGTGGGCAGCAACGCAGAGGTCGCGGAGCTGAGCTTGCTCAGGATCGAGCATATGTACTACAAGCACAACACCATCGCCAACAGCGTCAACCAGGCCACCAAGTTCAACGCCATGTACGGCGAGGCCGACCTGCTCCACCCCGCCTGCAGCGGCTCCGGCAAATTCCCTCAGACGGACGGCAAGGGCGACTTCAGCGCCGTCAGCCCCGCGTCCGTCTGCGGCAAGCCCGCCGTCGCCGTCGAGGAGATCGACACAGACGCCCTTCTCGGCAGGCTCTGCCTCTTCTGCTACGACAACGGAGACGACAGGTGCCGCACGAGGGCGATGCTGTGCCACATCACCCACCACGCCGTCCACGACAGGTTCCAGGAGGCCCGCGACTTGCTCCTCATGTCGCACCTTCAGGACAGCATTGGAAGCTCTGGCGACATCTCGACCATGATCCTATTCAACAGGATGATGGTCACGCTGGGCCTGTGTGCCTTCAGACAGGGCAAGATCACGGAGGCCCACCAGTGCCTCACCGAGATCGCGTCGTCGAGGGTCCGCGAGCTCCTCGCCCAGGGAACCAACAGGTTCAACAACGACAAGAACTCCGAGCAGGAGAAGGCCGAGAAGAGGAGGCAGGTGCCCTACCACATGCACATCAACCTCGACTTGATCGAGGCGTGCCACCTCATCTCGGCGATGCTCATCGAGGTGCCGCAGATGGCGAGCGAGAAGAACAGCAACGGGTCGAAGAGGTATGTCAAGAGCCGCCACTTCAGGAAGCACTGCGACACCTTCGACAGGCAGGTCTTTACTGGCCCCCCCGAGCACACCAGGGACTTCGTCATGACCGCGAGCAAGAGGCTCATGCGGGGAAAGTGGCGCGAGTGCTTCGAGTTCGTCTCGGCTTTGGAGGTGTGGAAGCTCGTGCCCGGAAAGGACTCCACCGAGAAGATCAAGGCCATGCTCTTGGACAAGATCAAGGAGGAGGGCCTGAGGACGTTCCTGTTCGCCTTCAGCAAGAACTACGAGTCACTGAGCCTGAGTGGTCTCGTCACGCAGTTTGAGCTCCCCAAGTCCGTCGTCCACAGCATCGTGAGCAAGATGATGATCAACTGGGATCTCATCGCGAGCTGGGATGGACCCACCGAGAGCATCGTCGTGCACAGGGTGGAGCAGACGAGGCTCCAGAGCCTCGCCTTGCAGTACGCCGACAAGGTCGGCTACTTGATGGACAGCAACGAAAAACTCATCGACGCTAGGAGCGGCGCTTACGGCTTCAATGAGAACGAGTTCGGCCAGAACAAGTGGCAGAGGGACCAGAGGAACAACGGGGGCTACGGGAACAGGAGCTATGGCGGCAGCAAATTCGGCGGAAGATTGGGCGGCAAGGGGCAGAGGAGGGATGTCAGCGGGAGGGGCGGCGGCAGGGGGGGGGGAAGGGGGGGGCGAGGTAACCGCCGCAACAACAACAACAACAACAACAACAACAACAACAGAAGGTGGTGAATGTGAACGGGATAAGAGTAAACATTTCTGCAATCCAAATGAGTGTCGGTTGATTTATTAGATTTCGTGTTTCGTATTATATTATTAGCGGCGTAGCGGCTTTAGATTTTTTAGTCTAGGCGCACTTCGACCGTGTCGGGGCCGAGGGTTGGGGTTGGGGGCTTGCCCTTGCATATGTCGACGACTAGCACACTCATGTCGTCGGAGATGCCGCTTTTTTCGAGGCACTTTACGAGGACAGTTTTTGCGAGGTCCTGCGAGAACGTGAGGAGCGAAGCGACGAGCGAAGCGAGTCGGTTAGAAAAAGAGGAAGAGGAGGAAGAGGAGGAAATGGTAATTTAGCGAGCCTCCCACCTTTGCGTTCAGACGCTCCCCTTTCTCCTCCTCCTCGGCCCGGATGACTTCAGTTATCTCTCTCGTTTCCATTGTGTCAAATATTCCGTCTGTACCTAGCAAGAATCGTACGTTCGGCATGTCATCAGTAAGAGCTACCTCACACTCTGTGACTTCGGGGGTTGCTATTGCGGCTTTTGTGAGGGAGACGTCACCTAGGGTCGAGGAGTTAGTATGGAGTTGAAAGGGGGCTTGGTTTTGAGGAGCAGCGAGTCAGGGTGCGAACCTAGCTCACCTATGGTCCGAGACACAGCGAGCCCACCAGGGTACAGCCTGGTCGTTTTCATGTGATCTCGGACGACATTAACCTCGCCCCTCATCTCTGCAGACCGCAGGCGCGTGCGCTCCTTTCGGGAGGTGGGCCTGTGGTCCTCCGAGATGTTTGAGAACTTGAGGTTGGCCAGATCAGAGGAGCTGCCGGTCCCCACATCGGTTATGCAGCGCGAGTCGCCACAGTTCGCAACAAAGGCAGATATGTTCTCAGACGAATCCACATTCAAAAGAATGCAGTTCGCGGTCGTACCGCCGCGTCTCAGGCGGGTGCCACAGCGGCACAGCAGCATTTGTTTCAGGAGGGAGAGCGTGGAGGCGGGAGGGGGGTCTGGAGGGGGAGGAGAGGAGGCTGAGGAGGTTGAGGAGGCGCGGGAGAGGGCGGGAGGGGGGAGGTGCTTGGCGAAGTGCTCCTCGCAGTCTTTGAAGGCGGAAATAAGAGAGCTATTGATCAACTTCCGCAGGGATTCTTGTGTGGGTTTTGTGGTGGTGGGGCTTTCAGGGGAAGAAGTGATGAGAGCGGAGGTGACGTGAGGTATCATTCCAATCCTGCAATACTCGCTACAATCAGGACCATCATGGCCATCGAAAACCCCGGCAAAGAGGGCGACCGTAGGCAACGCGGACGCCACGGTAGTCGTGTCGAAGCAAGATCTATCCTCGCCCTTGAGGGAGGCGGTGGAAATAGCTGATTGGATGTGGAACGAGTCAAATCGGGACACCGCAGGCAGACACTCAGTCTTCGTCATCACCGTGCGGCTTAAGGGGAAGCCCCTTGACTCCTTCGGACTCATCGGAGGGTTGGCGGTGTTACAAGAGGACATTATGATTATGTTTGGTGAAGGGATGAAGACGGTGGCGCCAGACTTGAACAGCGAGCTAAGTGTTGATCAGTACTTCACCTAGCAACGTTTATTATCAGCGTCTTAGGAGAGAGCTGGACCAAGAGCAGGCAGCGAGTGAACGAAACGTCTCGTTGACAAAGTGAGGAAGTTTTCCCAGAAAGTCTGAATTCGTTTCCCAGAGAAATAAAATTTATCTCAAGACTAAGGCATTTTTGAGCTCAATGTTGTTCATATTATTCAGATTGAGACTTCCTAAAGTTTTTTATTTTGTTAAATTTTTCAAAAGAAGTCCATCTTGGCCGATTTTCAAAATATATTTTTATGATTAAAGGTTTTATAGACTGAATTAGTTCCATATTTGAAATACTGAGTATATTTAATTAGCTATGATAACAATCTTGGGACAAATTGGAACTTATTTTGATCACTTTTTTTTAAACATTTTCAAATCATTTTTTTGTCTCTATGATAATCAAATTATTCCTCTTACAGGTCTAAAAGAGAAGAATATGACCAAAATTGATGAAACGTTTGGAACAGGGACAAAATCGCAAATTCGCAAATTTCACGTTTGTTGCAATTTGTGGACATAACGGAAAGAAAGAAGACGTAGTATTCGTTGGGAAAGGGGTGCGGCTAGGTTAATCTCCAAAAACGCCGCGAATTTGTTCGCAAGGCTGCCGTAGAGTGCCTATTCATCCATCCATCCCTCTCATCATCATTGATAAAAGAACTCCACCTCGTCAACCTCGCCGCACATGTCCTTGACCGTCCCCGTGACCATCAGGGCGCCCCAGCCCCCCGCCAATGCTTTGCCCCCCCTGTTCTGGCACTCCCTCCGCCTCTTCTCCTGAAAGACGTAGCCCCTCTCGCTTCTCTTGTAGCCGCTGCCTGGGGCCTGCAGCTCGACGACAGGCAGAGAGTCGTTCAGAATCACCACCCACTTGTTCAGCACCTTCTCTCCGTTCGCGTACTCGTCCATGACCATTTTCACGTCCGCCTTCGTAACCTCCACGGGCGAGTCCCCCCCCCTTCCAGAGATCATTTTCCCAATTCTATGAATCGAATTGTCATACTCCCTCTCTGCCTCGCGCAGGCCCTCGACGTCGGGCGGAGCGGCTAGGCCTATGATGCGGAACGGGTTGACTATGTTGCGGTCGAAGTACGTGCCGCCGCCCCCCTGCCCAGCATTACCACTCTCGCTGCTGAAGGATCCCACAACCTGGGGCCAGGTCTCGGGGTTCTTCAGCAGGGGCTTGACCTTGAACTGAAGGTAGTCAAAGCTCGTCTGAATTATCGATCTGTACTGCAAGTAGCTGCGCACGTAGTCCCTCGGCAGGTCGCACTTCTCGAGGAGCTCCGTGTTGGCTCTGGCGGTTTTGATGAACTGAGGGACATCCTCGGCGAAGGCGGGGGCAATGGCGGGCGAGAGAGGCACCAAAGCAGCAGTCGCCAGGAACTGTCGGCGCGATGAAGGCATCTTCAGCCCGCTCACGCACGCAGCCGCGGAGAGCGCCAGGAGGAGAGAAAATTTCGTCAACATGAGCTAGTTGTCGTGGTGGTCAATGAAAGATCTGTGGCCTTACTGTGAGAAGAGGGGCGCGGACTTTAAAATTATTATGGGACGTAGCTATCTTCCGACTATGAAATATTATTTGGAAGGTGGTTAAACTGGACGCAACAGCGGAAAAGGTTGAATAATAATATCGACTCATACGCCTGGAAAGGAATAGCACGTTTCAGTCAGTTTCACTACTACGATGAGGCTCTCACTCATTCTATCAACCATATCAACCATATCGATCGCGTCAGGGTTCCACCTATTCCCCCCTGCGTTCAATCCCCGACAGAGCCTGCAAAAGGCCACCACCCCAATCACCGCGTTTTCACCTTTCCCTCGCACCGACATCACCTCCCTCTCAAGCACAGAGACTGCCGAGGCCAGCGGCGGGGAAACGTACAAGTTCGACGCCGAGGTTAGCCGCGTGATGGACATCATCATCAACTCCCTCTACAGGTACGCCGACTGTCCCCTTTTTCGCCTGAACAAAAATGTTCTAGAAAGTCGTCGACATCACGCCCTTCAAAACTTGACCTAACTCTCCCCCTGCCCCGCTCCGCACACAGTGACAAGTCGGTCTTCCTCCGTGAGCTGACTTCCAACGCTGCCGACGCTCTTGACAAGCGCAGGTTCCTGAGTTTGACGGAGGAGAAGCAGGTGAGACCAGTAGTCTGTTCCGTCTCTTGGACTTTCGATTCTAACTCGCTATTTCCCGCCACAACGCAGTTCAGCGACGGCGGAATCAAAATCAAGACTACCCCCGAGACCTTGACTATCACCGACAATGGCATCGGCATGACAAAGGAGGAGGTGAGAAAAGCACTTGTCAATCCTTCTTCCACACTCACGTACAAAGTAAAAAAATACTAACTCGTTGCATCTCCCCCCCCCCCCAGCTGGTGAGCAACTTAGGACGCATCGCAAACTCAGGAACCCGCAAGTTCTCGCAGGAGATTGGAAAGAACGACGATACCAGCCTGATCGGCCAGTTCGGCGTCGGCTTCTACTCTGGATTTTTGGTCGCCGACAAGATGACGGTCGAGACTTGCAGGGAGGGCGGGTGGCACAAGTGGGAGAGCGAGGCTGGCGAGGGCTACACCGTCGTCGAGACCGAGAAGCCGGAGGACATGGAGGACCAGGGCACGAGGCTCACCCTTCACCTGAAGAAGGACTGCCTCGAGTACGCCAAGTCGGAAAGGCTCGAAGAGCTCCTGGGCAAGTACTCCAGCTTCATCGATTTCCCCATCGAGCTTTGGACCGAAAAGACCGAGTACAAGCAGGTTCCCGACCCTGAGGACGAGACCGGCGAGAAGAAGAAGACCGTCCCAGAAAAGGTCGAAAAGTGGGAGGTAAGAAAATGCACAACCTACTTTACTTTATGTTGTACACACGCTACTTCATACATTCTAACTCGTCGCTTGCTCCTCGATTCGTCCTTCCGAAAAAGCTTATGAACACCCAGAAGCCCCTCTGGCTCCGCGACCCCAAGGAGGTCACGGACGACGAGTACGGAGAGTTCTACAAGAGCACCTTCAAGAGCTCGTACGACGACCCGCTCAAACACACGCACTTCAGGCTCGAGGGCCAAGTCGAGCTCAAGTCCCTCCTTTACATCCCCGGCATGCTGCCCTTTGAGCTGAGCAAGAACATGTTCGACGAGGACTCCAAGAACCTCAAGCTCTACGTCAAGAGGGTTTTCATCAACGACGACTTTGAGGACCTCATCCCGAGGTACTTGAAGTTCATCAGAGGCATTGTGGACAGTGACGATCTTGAGCTCAACGTTGGTAGGGAGATTCTGCAGAAGAGCAGGATTCTCAGCGTCGTGAGGAAGAGGCTGGTTAGGAAGAGGTAAGAAGTGAGCTGGGAATATGACGACGCTTAGCTCCGCCACTTTATTCTAACTCGTCGCTGCAGTCTGGACATGATCAAGGAGCTCAAGGAGTCCGACGACTACGACAAGTTCTGGACCAACTTCGGAAAGTACATCAAGGTTGGCGTCGTGGAGGACGAGCAGAATATCGAGGAGCTCAGCGGCCTCTGTCTTTGGACAATGAGGTGAGTTCATTTGTTCGTCGTCGTTTTTTCCCCTCTTTGCACCTTCACCTCTTCGTCGCACCTATACTAACTTTTCGCCTCGCTCCTCGGCTTTTCAGTGACAGCGAGAAAATGACCAGCCTCGAAGACTACGTCTCGTCGATGAAGGAGGGACAGGAGAAGATATATTACATCTCCGGCGATTCCAAGTCGCAGTGCCTCATGAACCCCGCCATGGAGGCCTTGAAGAAGAAGGGCTACGAAGCTGTCCTTTGTGTGGAGCCCCTCGACGAGATCGCCGTCCAGACCATGGGCAAGTTTAGCGACAAGGAAATCGTTGACGCAACCAAGGAGCAGTGGGAGGATGAGGAGGACAAGGACCAGAAGGAGAAGGAGGAGGAGCGCCTGCAACCCGCCATCGACTACCTCAAGGAGCTCCTCGGCAAGAAGGTGGCAGACGTCGGAGTCACCACCAGCCTCACATCGAGCCCCAGCGCTGCAAGGCAGGGCCAGTACGGCATGTCCCCTAGCATGCAGCGCTACATGCAAGCGCAGGCGGTCGCCCTCGGTGAGGAAGAGAACCCCATGCTAGGAAACATGAACGAGGTCAAACTCGAGCTCAACCCTGGCCACTCCGTCGTCAACAAGTTCGCGGACATGGTCGCGGCGAAGGCCAAGACCGCAGACGTCTACGGAGAGCTCCTCTACGACCTCGCCATGATTACCTCCGGCTACGGAGTCGAAGACGCCAAGGGACTCAGCGAGAGGATCGTCGGCATCATGGAGGGAGGAGGAGACGCTGGAGGAGTGGCCGACGCAGAGGTCGTTGGGTAAGCATCAGCGTAAGAGCCTCGAGATAGTAGGGAAGATACAAAAAGATAAGGAATTAGGAACCATTTGAAATCATAATCAATTTTGTCTTTTTCTGCCCAAGGTGAAAATGTGTTTGTCAGTAAAGGCGTCAACTTCCTTCCCACTTCCAGCGCACTACTTCCTTTGCTAGCTTTCTACTTATCGGAGGAGAAAAGCTATACCAAGTAGACAAGAGGCACTTGATGCCCTACACGTGTTGTCTCAACATAGCCCCCAACTGCCCAACGACCATGACATTATTTCTGGTGTGCAACAACTTATCCCTAAAACCGGACCCTCGACCAAGGTTGGTGACTCAGCAAAGGTCCATCCTGTGAATCTTCACGCCGTTGCTATTTAAGACAATGCAAAGTCCGTCCACGAATCTGTCGTCCAAGAAATTGCCATCTCGAATCAAGTAAGCAGCAATGGAGTAAGCAACAATGGACCTACAGGAAGACGAAAATCTATTGCTGCACTTGAGGAGAACATTGCACAAGACGCCATGGCAAATATGGCTGAGGTTAAAATTAATGGCAACCAAAGAGTAGCGATGAGCGTTGTCGAACCATTTATGATCGACACGAAAAACAACGTAGGGACCAAATTGTTCGGACCGAAAGTTGCGAAGATGCTTTGGAACAGTCTCAAACCGCCACTAGGGATCGTCCCACTTTGTGTTCTTTTTTGCGAGCCTCCCTTTAGGCGGCCTTGCGATGTTCAAAATTATCCCCACCAGTTGGTCCTACGTTTCTGTGTTTTGTTTAATTCCCATGTTTGCGTCGTTCACAAGCATGAACGTAAATCTGCTTCCGAAGGTGATGAAATCCTTCGATTTCTGGCTCCTCTTCGGGTATCTAACCGTGTTTGTTATCTCTTTGATGATATCAGTAAACGACGAGAGAATAGTGGCCGTGTTTTGTGGTTATATTGGCCTTGTCGTAGCGCTTTTGTCAGACGCTCTCCCTGAAAAGATAAGAAAAAATGGCGCTAAAGTATGTGCCGCCGCAATCTTGATCGTGATAATGCTTATAAGTTTCGCATTGTTCCAAGAGAAGATCCCTGTAAACGAACCCTTACCCTCGTTTTCTATGGGAAATATGAGCTACAACAGCGCTGACATTGCATTCCTTACCTGCTTCAATTGCATTATCTTCCTCCTCCACTCAGTCCATAATTAAATTACGAGGCCCGAATGCTACGTCATGCTCACGAGCAAAATGAAATCAATCAAGGTGGAGAGACGCAAGGCGGAAATTCTTACGACAGTGAATCAGCGCCTAGATATCAGCGAACCGAAAAAGACCACCTTCTCTTCCCACCTAAAACCCTTCAGCCGCAACAAATCACGAACGAGAAGCCCCTCAAACTCAAAAGGGTCGAAGGGGTCAAAGGATTCGAAAGAGTCTAAGGAATCACAGAGGAGCAGTGGATCTGCAGAGGGAGACATCGAAAGCGGTAGAGATAGAGGGAGAGCGGTCGAATCTATGGTTGAATCTGAGATCGAGTCAAGCCGAAGACCACAGAGCAAATAAAAAGAACAAAAACGCACACAATTTTGATGCAAGTTAATTCTTTAAATTCCACCCAATTTCCCCCCCTCCACTCCCCCAGCCCCAGCCCCCACCCTTAACAGGAAATATAGCATAGTTGAGTTGAATGAACTACCCAACGACATTTTCCCTAGTGACTGTATTTAAGCGTAGCGTTTTATATATTCGTATCGTCTTGTTCCATAGTGTTTGGTCGTGAACATGTGTTTTGTTGTGTGATGTAATTCTTGCGTGATTAAGATGTGAAAAAATAGTTTGAAGGTGGCGGCCGATAAGGACGAGAGAAGATATCTTGGGAAACCGCAACAAAAGCTGTTGCCAGACTTTCCCGAGATGTCTTCGCACGTGCTTGAACGACACATGATTAAACCTCGTCAACAATTAATTCTCTCCCGTGTATGTAATCTGTATGTAATCCCCTCCCCTCTCCCCCCTTCCCTCCTCCCCCCACCAACTCCCATTATCTCTAGAAGCTGTTGGATACGCAACTTGTCGGAGCAGTATGGCGGTGTTCGCGCTTGCGAGGAGTAAGCTCCTCAACAAACTCGTCTATCTCGGAGATGGTCGTCTTGTTGATGGCGTTGGCGATGTCCGAGCTGACGCTGAGACTCCTACTCAGCTGAGGCGAGCTGCGGGCCAAGCTTTCTCTCGCGACCTTTCCAACCCGCCCGTTGAGGGTGTCGATGTCGAACGAGGCCCTTCGGTCTCTGGACGAGGACTTCAAGCTGGGCCTGCTGCTTGAGGACTCAGCAAGCTGGGCGGACACGGTCGCAGCGGTGACGGAGCTCTCGGTAGAAATGATGGCGCCGCTGCACACGCTGTTCGGCCGGCTGCGGACCGTCACCTTGAAGTTCGAGGACGCCATGCCGCTCATCGTGATCTTGACGTCTCCAGTGTTGGCACTGCCGCTTTCGCTCATGGAACTCAGCCTCCCGCAGCTCATTGCACTCGTCCTGCCGGAGCGCGAGACAGGCCTGCTGCTGTTCCCACCGGCGTTGCCCCTCATGTAGTTTGCATTGATCTTACTGACTTCGTCGTCCTCCATTTCGTCACTGGACTCTTCATCGTTGTTGGCGTCGCCATTGTTGTGGGGGTCGCCGTTGGCTTTGGGGGGCGCCACGGCGTTGTCAGTGATGCTCGTGGGACTGACGACGCGCTTCCCTTCAGCCTTGATCCTCTCAGCCTCCGCATTGACGGAAGCGACCTCACTGTCGTTCTTGAGGTCATCTTCGATGCCCGAGGCGTCGTACATCCTCATGAGAGAGTCTCTGCAGTTCCTTATGTCGTCGCTCTCGGTGGGGAAGCCGAGGACGTCTTGGACGCTGGCCTCGAACTTCGCAACGTTCTCCTTAGAGGGCGGAGTGTGGCTCCTCTCACATGCGTTGAGGATGGCGCTGATGGCCACGACGGACGGCTTGAATTTAATAAAATAGTACTCGCAGACGGACAGCTCGCAGTTCCACTCGGAAAGCTCGAGGATGGAGGTGATGACGCGATCATCATCGCCCTCGACGCGGGGAAAAAATTGGAGGAAGATGCGCACGAAGCTAGGGGGCGTAGGGGGGTGGAGGTGCCACTTCAGGTGGCGCAGCATTGCCTTTTCCATGCTCTTGAGATCCGTGTTCTTGAAAACTCCACGGGAAAGTTTTATTAGGTCGTGCTGTGCGTGGGAGGGGGGGGTGGGAGGGGTGGGAGGGGTGGTGGGGTGTTGGTGGGGGGTTGGGGGTGACGGGGATGGGGGTGGTGGGGGTGGTGGGGGTAGGGTGAGAACGCGAACGTCGGTTCACAATTAATTGAAGTGTCTCCCTCGGCGCAGACGGGAGAGAGAAAGTTCGCTGAAAAAATTCGAAAAATAATCACCCTTTACGGAAAAATCTTAATTTTGCCTCCGACGAGGCTAAAACAGGGGGACCATGGGACTTACCATCTTCACAGGCCTGGCCTCCTGCATCTTCGCCGCTAGAAAAAGCGCGCACATACTCGCCAGCTGAAAGAACTACGCTCTCGCAAGAGTTAGAAACTGTAAAATCGCGTTTTTTACGTAATTTTGAAACAAACCACCCCACCATGGGTGGGTGCGGGGGTCGAAGAGCGTCCTAGGATCCTCTCACCTTTTTGTTGCAGGTTGTTGTGGATAAATACCTGTCGAGGAAGTTCATCGCGATGCCCACAGTTTCTCTAGAGAGTTGATATGCGTCGGCAACTGAAATTTGGATCGGGGGCGAGAGGAAGGGGTAGGGGGGGAGAGGGGGAGGTGTTAGCTGCGTGCAGTTCTCGTGCGGAATGGATCTTTTGGATTCCAGGCTCCAAGTTTATGTGTTTCTGGTCGGAGGACCGTCCAGATTTCTTCCCAAGATACTTTATTAAGTCTCCAAACGTCGACTTCGCTAAAAAAACACCAGTCGAGGGTCGGGAAGGTGTTCATTTAGGTCAATTCTCATGTCGCGGACCGGCCCATGCGCTTCGTCCCGTCCCCCCTATTACCCTAATTATCCCCCCTTCTCACCTTGATAAAGCCACTCAGTAATACGTCTCCTCCAACTCTGGCTAAAAGGCCCTTCCTTCTTCGCGTAATCTTCAATTTCATACGCCTCCTGACTAGAAATTAAACACGCGAAGCGGTCCGAAGCGGAACCCGGCCTAGCCATGGCCTCACCGACTAGATTTAACCCTACTAAGAGCTCGTTGGGGGGGGAGGACATTGATTCATGGCACTCTAATAGCGACACCATGGGGTGGGACCTTTTCCCGAGGGGATTGACGAGGAGGGGGTGAGAGGAAGGTCGGAAATTAGGAATGGTCATGAGTTAAGGCTTTTGAGGGACGACTTTTTGAGGCACTACTAAATGGTAATCGTTTTTTTAGACGAAGTCTTTTGAATTGAGGGTTCTTTGGGGGGAGGGGATGAGGTGTTGGGACAGGGGCAGGCTGGGGGATATTGGGGGCGCCCGCCGGGGGAGGAAAAATGTTCATAGTAGTGTTGGATCAAAGGTTATCTAATGGAGGCAGTTTGAGATTTGGATGAAGGTGAGATCTGGGAGGCGTATTTGGGGATTTTCTTGGGGCAGCGGGAGTATAGAGGGTACTCAGGCGGATAGATGGGAGTTATTTGGCATTTGACGCAATGAGAGAGGAATTTTCCATCTTTGACCTTCAGGTACCCTGCGGAGGGTTAGTAGGTGGTGGAGTGGACGAAAATTCGTCGCCTCAATTATTGATTTTCAAAAAGGTCGCAATTTAGGATCTCCCCACTGTCATGATCCACTCGCTCGTCCGTCCATACCCTGTCCGGTAAAGCTTCTCACAACATTGCTCATCGCCTCAATGAGAGAACCTTCCAGCGTTGAGCTCGAACGTTCGTCTTCAAGCGAATACGTAAATAAAGCTCATTTTTGTGTAACAAAAAGCATCCGTTTTGTACTTCTTTTAAATCCCCCCCCTTCCTCCTCCCCCCCCACCCCCGCCCCAGTGTAACAACCCCTTTCACCCAATGTTTGTTGAGGATCCCCTAAAAAAGCGTCCATCAAGGTCAATACGACCTTAGTCCGTTCATTCAGTCTCTCATCGATAAAACAATACGTTTATACGTCCTCCTCCTCTCCGGGTGATTGTCCTCCCCCCCCCTTCTCTTTCACACTCAGGTGTTTCATTTATCTCCTCCCCGGCGTCCCTGGCCTTTGATAAGAGCTTCTCGTCTGCGCGCTAGCAGGCTTCAAAATCTGAAAACTACACATCAAAGTGTCGTCGACAGTCATCATAGCCCCGGCGTTGTCGAACTCACCACAGTAGTTAGGAGCGCTGAAGATAGTAACGAGTTCCCTTCCAGCGAAGAACTCGTACCCGTCCTCAACGACTTGATGAGCTCTGACGACTAAATCGAGGTCGTGACGTCTCAAGAATTGACGGACTACGTCGCCGCCGAACGTGAAGGAGACGCCGCGATCGTTCTCGCCCCAGCCGGTTATGGAAGGGTCGGGGTCGGCCCAGAGGATGTCGCAGAGGAGGCCGGTGTCGGGGACGTCGCAGGGTCTAAAAAGGGGGGGGAGGGGGGAGGGGGGGGGGGAAAGAGTTAGCATTAATCCTCTTGCTCCTTTCTGGCGTTCTCCATAAAACACCCCCCGCCCTTTAATAATATTCCACTCACCTCGCAATGTTAGCGATCTGTTCCATCTGACTAAGCTCCGGACTCAACCCCCCATGCATACAAATAATCTTATCATCAATAACAGCCGTACACGGCAAACAATTAAAAGTGTTACAGAACTGTTTCCAAATTTTAACGGAAAAACGACGCCGGCACTCGTCGTAGAAACCGTAGATGCGGTTTATGCCGGCGCACTCGTGGTTGCCGCGGAGGATGAAGAAGTTTTCGGGGTACTTTATTTTGTAGGCGAAGAGGAGGCAGACTACTTCGAGGGATTGTTTGCCGCGGTCGACGTAGTCGCCGAGGAAGAGGTAGTTGGCTTCGGGGGGGAAGCCTGAATGTGGGGGGGGGGGGGGGG
>BRXY01000118.1:47184-77199 GCA_030267945.1 Triparma strigata
GGGGAGCGGTAGGGGGATCTCTCTCTCACCTCCATACTCGAACAACCTAAGCACATCCGTATACTGTCCATGAACATCCCCACAAATTTTAATAGGCGCCCCCAACTCCAAAAGCATAGGCTGGGAGAGAAGAACGTCCCTGGCTTTGTTGCAGAGTTGAGTGGCGTCTGCAACGGTGATTTCGACGGGGGTGCCGGGCTTTTTGTTGCGGGCGGCGAGGAGCTGTTCGATCATACCGTCGATCCAGGTGTCGTCGGTTCGGGAGGACATGTTGGTGGAAGGGGGAGGGGGGTTGGGAGGGGGAGTTTTGGGAGGGAGGGAAGGAGGGGGGTTGGGGAGTTGGGGTTTGTTTTTAAGCGAAGGCCTTTATTCGAAAGGATGTGAAGGTTGCTGTTCGTCACGCGATTATTCTATCTGCTGCGCTTCGAGTAGTAGGGACAGTAGGGTTGTTCACTGTTCTGAGATAAGTTTGATGTTATCTGTTTAGGAACACGGGAGGGGGGGGGAGGGGAGTTTGTGTCGAGCAGGAGTTTGGGACGATGGAGAACGTTTGAGGGTGAGATAACAGTGTTGAGTTGAGTGTTATGGGACGCAGCAGTAAGTTTTATGTGGTAGAGCGGCGGTATGTGTATATGACAGACGGTTTTTGTGTATTACAGGAGAGGGGAACGATTGTGAGTAGACATTTATCTGCATTTATGGTCATATAGGGGCTTGGGCTTGTTTTGGCGGGGTATCGTTGTTCAGATGCTGCTGCTACTAGTAGTACTAAATCTGTACTATTGTAGTAATAATATGTACAGGTAGTAGCAATACGATATTTGTATTGTGTAACGGTAGTGTATGCAACGTATTGTATCCGTATATGAGGGCATTGTTGACTAGAGAGAGGAGGTGTGGTGACGAAACGATAACATATTTGTTTAACTTATATTTGTTCCACTTTACGACACGTTACGGTACATAACGATATGCTTTGTGAACACTCTATAATATAAATTGTTGTTTTATAAAAATAATAATCACAAATGTTATTTATTAGAGACGATTGCGGACCTCAACTATATAACGAGAGTGAAATCCAATATCGAGAGGTTTCAGAGAGTGGCCCCAGAAAGCCAAAAGTGAAAATTCATTTATTTTACCGTCGAACAATATAAGCCCAAAAACGACATAACACACGCATACAATACGAACAACTGACAGCAAAAGTACCTTTCAGACGCAAGCCGAATCGTCCATAAGAACAATAGCACTACCTCTCCTTCCTTCCTCTCCACGACCGTCCCCTTCCTCCCCCTCCCCCTCCTCTCCTCTCCTCTCCTCTCCTCTGAACCCTTTCAATAGTCATGCTCTCCACCCGCTCTCTATCCCGCCTCTCATCCCGCCTTCCTCCCCGTCCTTCCCCCCTCCTTTCCTTCTCCTCCTCCTCCCCTCCCTCCTCCCGCGTCGGCACCGAAATCCCCATCTCCTACATGCACGGTGAACCCTCTCCCACCGTCCAACCTCGTTCAGAATACCCCTCCTGGCTATGGAATATAACCTCCTCAAAAACCTTAAGTCAACTTGATAAGTTTAAAGATGATAAAGGTTTTGATGGGATGGAGTTAGAGGAACAGAAGAGGTACGTTAAGTTAGAAGGTAGGAGGGCGATTAAAGAGAGTAATGAGGATAGTACTACGTAGAGAAATATAGGATGTGTGTTTTTTAAATTATTAAATTGTGAACATTATTTGTTATTATTATTGTGAAGAGTTCTCATTCGTCAGAGCTTTTTCACGACCCGCGCCCAGGGCAAGGCGCAAGGTGGGGGCGGAGGTGGTCGAGCGGGGCTTGACGAGGAGGGCGGGGGGAGGTGGACGGTGGTGTAGGTGGGGATGGAGGTGGTACGAACTTTCACCCTGTTATCTTAGGTGGAGCGGGGGTTCCGGAGCGGCTCTGGCCACGTAATGGCCCGACCCCGGTCAGTTGTGTCTTATGCGGAAGCGAGACCATGGTAACTAAACAGATGAACAGCTGCGTCATATCGACGGAAGTCAAACCTTCAACGACCCTGCCCTGGTTCGTTGAACGCTTCCTTCGCGTAATCAGAGCGTCAATCATTTGTCATCTCATTGTATTATTGTTATAATTTCCTCTCATTTTTCCTCCGCTCCTTCTCCTCCTTCTTTCTCCTCCTCTCTTCTCTAATGACTCTGATCCTTTCCTTCTCAATTTCCTTCGCCTTCCTCTGTTCTTCCAGTTCCTTCTCAAGGAAATCCTCCCCCCCCTCCTCCATCAACATTCTCCACCCTTCTCCATCCCCACCTTCCTTCATCTGCGACATCAGTTCACCCGTCTTCGCCAAAACTGGATCCTGCCAACCTGGGGAGAAATGTTCTACTATCGTTCCGACGCCGTTGCCAATAATCCTGCAACGTGAAATGCAATAATTAGGTTTGTTCCGAACATTTCTGTTCCACCTGTCTCACCCAAGACAGGTTACAACGGTATTCCTATTATCTTCCCTTCTCACCTGACCTTTCCATCCGCGCAATTCGTCGTCCCACTATGCACCACCAATGGATGTAGCAAAACTACATCCCCCATCTTCGCCTTAACCTGACTAATCTTAACCCCTTCCACCCCTTCGTCCCCGTCAACGAGAAACGCGTCACCCTCGTTTATCACACGTCTCATCCTCGATTTGAATATAGAATTTAATCTCTCGTGAGTTATTGAACCTTCGCGTTGTATATAATCGTACACCGCGAAATGACTACCTTCAACAACGCATGTACCACCTTCACCGATTGAACAGTCTGTTAATATAATTAGAATTATCGGACCTTGAAGAGGGGAACCTTTTATCGTGCGGAGGTCGGTGTTTAAGAAACCGGGACCGATGTCTATATGCCAACCTCTGCCGAGGTAGCGGCGGCGGTTTATGGGTTGCCAGTGGAGGAGGGGAGTGGAGGAGGCGGAGGTGTGGAGGACGGGGCGGGGAGGGGAGGGGGGGACGGGATTTATTTGGGGGACGACTGAAGGGACGACTGAAGGGACGACTGAAGGGACGACTGAAGGGACGACTGAAGGGACGACTGAAGGGACGACTGAAGGGACGACTGAAGGGACGACTGAAGGGACGACTGAAGGGACGATTGAAGGGACGCCTTCAGGGTAGTTCACGGGGAAGTACCAGTGCCGGGTCTCAGAGGTGTTGCGGTGAAGGGAATGGAGTGTTGCACCCGTCACTTCGCTCAACGCTGAATGGAGTGACGGTAAGTTAATAAAATCTTCCCACCAAGGGCAGTCGGATGTGGGGACGACCTCGACGACGCGGTTCTGGTTGTCGCAAGGCCAGGTGGAAGGGGAAGATGTGTAGGACATTGAGGAGAGGGAGGAAGATATCGAGCGCAGCATTGTGCTTGAAAGAGATGGTGGGACGCAATTTGGAATAATTGTGTACCCGCGAGAGTAGAATTCGTCTGATGCTGCTGCTGTTGTCGACATCGCGCCTAATTATGACAATTACAATTATTTGGGCATGTTGGTTTTCAATTTCCCTGGGAACTGCATTACGTTTTGAAACCCTTCATATTTCTCCCCCCACGCACCCAACTCCACATCACCTCGTTCGTACCCAGATCAAATCACCAGCGTACGTGCCTAACTCCACATCACCTCCGTAAACATCAACGTTCTATCAAATAAAAAAATAAACTGAAGGCATAATGGTGGCAGTGCCGAGGCGTGTGATTCTTTTGGCCCTGATCTTCCTCTTGGGCGCCCAGACAGCCTCGCCGCTGATCCTCCGGCCGCAATCCAGCCGGATCAAACCACACAAACCCACCCAAACATCAACTACGTCCTTGAGGCAGTCAGCGATCCCTCCTCCTCCGACCAAGCTCCCTGGCTCTGATGATTTCGTTGTCAACCTGGCGCGCATATCGCCCCTCTCCGTCCCGGCGGCTTACTCCCTAGTCCCCTCCTTCCACGCCTCTACCGACTCCCTGGTATCCTCCCTCTACGCCTCAATAACGAGCCTCCCCCTGACTCACGACCCCATGTTCGAAGCCTACGTCGCCTCCTTTTCCTTCGTGGCTTGGATCTCGGCCCTGAGCTTCTACAAGAATTCACCAGGATCGCTGACGTGGCTTAGCAACGCCAAGGAGGTGAGAAACCTGCGAGGAAACCGAACGCCAAAAAACACCGTATTGCTTTCATGGCTATTTTTATCCAACAACTCACCCCTCCCCTCCCCTCGCTACGCTCGTCACGCCACAGTGGTTCAACCCTCTAGCGTCTTACCTCGGTTCAATCTACCTTTACCACCTGATCCACCCTCACCCCTCCCTCCCCTCTACCGCCCCCTCCGCCGGCCAGCTGACCATCGAGGTAATATTCGGAATCGTCCTCTACGACTTTGCAATGTACTGGGTCCACTATCTCATGCACGAGTCAGCTTGGTCAGGCCACCGTTACCATCACCGAACCCGCGGAGCCGACATTCAACCTGTAGAGACTGTCCAGCACGGATACCTTGACGGGGCGGCTCAGGTTGTGGTGAATGTTTTAGTGCAGCAGGTGTCTCCGTTCGGCCTCGGAGGGAAGCATTTTTTAAGCAGGCTTCTGCATAACGTTATCGTTACTTATTTGCTAACGGAGAGGTGAGTGAGAGCGAACTCTTTCCTTTTTTCTCTGTGCACTTCATTCGCGCACTAACTCGGAACGCGCTGCAGCCACTCTGGCCTCGACGAACGCTGGATGACACACCGCCTCTACCCGAGTATTTTCGGAGGTGCAAAGAGACACAAGCTACACCACGAGCGCGGGGAAGGATTTTATCAGCAATTCTTCATGTACTTGGACGACTGGAGGAGGACAAAGTGAGGCCGATGATATTTTATAACATAAGCAGAAAACAAATAAAGCAATGCGCAATTTTAAGTTGAAGAATTCTCCGTCTTCACCCCCTCTCCCCCACTTTGCTCCACAAAACTACTAAAACTATCAACAAACCTGCACGTTCCAACCGAACTTATCCTCCTCCTCTCCGTTCTGAATTTTCCTCATCCTCGTGTAAAGCTCCATGGTCGTCTCCCCCACGGTCTTTCCGTCGCCGAAGTTGTAAATATCGTCACCCTTGACGACCTTGCCGATGGGCGTGACGACGACGGCCGTCCCGCAAGCGATGACCTCCTCGAAGGTTTCCAATTCCTTGATCGGAATCTATGACGAGCGAAGCGAAAGCGAAGAGTAAGTGTAAAGTAGCGGTGATGGGTGTAGCAAAAATGCATGGAAGAGTTGGCTCTTGTTCTCACCTCCCTCTGCTCGACCTTCCACCCCCCGTCCTTCGCCAGGTCCATCAAGCTCTTGTTGGTGATGCTAGGCAGCACGGAGCTGCTCTTGGGCGTGACGTACTTCTTCTCCTTCTTGTTGATTCCGATGAAGTTGGAAGTGCTGAACTCTTCAATCGTGGACTGGGTGGACGAGTCCAAGTACAAGCCTATGGGGAAGCCCTTCTTCTTCCCCTCCATGTTGGGGAGCAGGTCGGCGACGTAGTTACCCGCGACCTTGACGTTTCCGACGCCCCTAGGCGCCGCCCTGTCGTAGTCCTCGATGACGAGCGCGGGTATGGGGGCCAGGCCATCCTTGTAATAGTCTCCGACGGGAAGGACCATGATGAGGAAGGTGTACTCGTCGGCAGGCTGGAGGCCGATTCGGGGGCCGCTGCCGAACATCAGCGGGCGGAGGTACATAGCTCCGTTGCTCCCGTAGGGGGGTACGTAGGCCATGTTGTCCTTGACGACCTCCCTCGCCGCCTCCAAGAAGAGCTCAGGAGGGACGACTGGCATCATGGTCCTCTCGCAGCTCGACTTGAGCCGCTTGGCGTTCTCGTCAGGGCGGAACATGTGCACGGAATTGTCCTCGTGCGCGAACGCCTTCAGACCCTCGAAGCATGCCTGCCCGTAGTGCAGCGCCGTGGCACCAATGTGCAGCTTTATGTAAGGCTCAGAGACCAGCTCAGGCTGCGACGAGCGAGGAGCGAAGCGAGTCGCAAAGGATTATGTGTTTATGTTATAGCGTTAGAAATCGTGGCGAAGTGCAGCTTCGTTACGTACGGGGTTACTTCCATTGCAATGTGCGCTCTCACCTTCCCCCAAGCACCGTCCTTGTACTCGAGCTTGAGGTGGGACTTTGTCGGGCGGAACTCGAAGCCGAGGTCCTTCCAATCGACGTCGAGCTTGGCGGTTCCCGGCAGCGGGCAGTCTGCGCGGTGACGCGTAGTTCATGAGGGCGAGAGTGGTGTGAGTAAGCAGACAGAGCGGTTTTTGCGACATCACATAAGACGAAACGGAGGCTCACCGGTAGCGGCAGCGCGAAGGCAGCGGCTAAATCGAACAGACTTGACCAGCGTGAAAGAGGCGGTTGGAGAAGCTCCGAAGAGGGCTAACAATAGCAAAACCCATTTCATCATACAGCCGCTATTGCAATGAGCAAGGTCGACTTGGGTGGAGAGTTTAGAGGATAATGGCGTCGATGGGGGGGAAACTTTTCTTCTAGATAAAAGTTATGAGCAGCTACGGGTTACGAATTTTGCGAGGTGGCAGCGATTGAAATTGCTGCAGCGATTGAAATTGTAATTTGTCAGAGATTCGACCAAAAAAATCCCCTACCTAAGAGTAATAATACCACCATCCTCCGACAATATGACAAAGGTGAGCTTCAGCTCGCGGCTGGAAGCAAGATTCATCGGATATATGTACGCTAGCCAGCTGGCGAACCGTTTTAGGGCTCAAAAGTACGTGCTTCCGCTCTGTACTAGATCCTTCCGTTCCGGCACCTTCATCTCATATTTCAACCTTGAAGATGCGCCGACGCGCACTTGAAATACACGTTAGAGGCTAGCTACATGATATAACTCCTCTAGAAAAAGAGCACAACTCCCATAGTCGCTTTCAGACTCTTTATTCCTTTTTGTTGCCCGCAACAAAAATGCTGCCGGCAGCAAAAAGACCTAACTCCCTCCCCTTCCCTCCCCGACCACCAGGCCGCCCAAATCCCCGGTGCCATTACCCACGCCGCCGATTCACCTCCGACTCCGCCTCCCAGTCCCGCCCCCACCTCCGACGACGAAACCTACGATATCTGCATAGTCGGCGGCGGCCCTGGCGGCCTGGCCACACTCTCTGCAGCCATTGAGCCGTACTCGAAAGACAAGATGGGGAGGGACAACGTGAAGAACGCGTACGCCAATGGCCTCGCCACGAAACGCACTGCTCCCAAAGTGTGCGTGGTGGACCCCGGGGACACCTGGATGCACACCTGGCATGAGCGCTTCAAGGCGCTGCAGATCAAGTGGCTGCGATCGCCCATGGGAGCCCACCCGGACGCGTTCGACGTCAACAGCTTGCTCGCTTACGCGACGTCCACCGGACGTGCCCACGACATGTTCGACAGCGGCGTGGACGTGAAGAAGTTCAGAACCGTCCGTGAGGCCCACAGCGGGCTCCTGGAGCTCCCCTCGAACAAGCTCTTTGAGGATTTTTGCCAAGATCTCGCCGCCCGCCTTCCCCACACCTTCGTCCGTGGTAAGGTGGCAGCCATCCAGGGCCCTGACGGGGACTTCAGCGTGAGCCTCGAGGGCGGAAGAAAGTTGAAAGCCAAGGCGGTCGTGCTTGCACTAGGAGTCCCAGGCCCGGCGGCGTGCCCGGCCGAGCTCGTCAAGGTTCCGGCAAGATTTTTATTCCACTCGGACGACAAGCTCGGCGGCCGTTTGCAGGAACTGGGCAGCGCAAGGAAGAAGGAGGTTAGTGTAGCGTCGACCACTCACCCACTACCATCGCAACTTTATTCTAACTCGTCGCAGGTTCTGGTGATCGGGGGCGGCTTGACCGCGGTGCAGGTCGCGCAGCTCGCTGTCAAGAAGGGCTGCAGTAAGGTATTCTTGGCCAGTCGTCGCCCTTTGGTAACTCGCCACTTCGACGTTGGGGAGGGATGGTTCGACACCCGCCAAGGCAGCAGGAACCAATCCGAATTTTTCGACGAGCCGCTGGAGAAACGTGCAGCCGCGGCCAAGGCGGCGAGGGGCGGCGGAAGCGTCCCGCCGTTGTACATGAGAGGAGTCCAAGAACTGGAGACGCAAGGAAGGCTCTCGCGGAAGGTTGGCGAGGTGCAAGTGACCTCAGTCAACGACGACTCGGTGGAAGTGACGATCAACGGCAGGGTGCAGAAGTTCGACCTCATCGTGAATGCTTGCGGGCACCGCCCGGACTGCCTCCAGCTGCCGGTGCTGAGGGAGCTTCAGCGGGTCGAGCCAATTGAAATAGTCGGCGGATTCCCCTCCCTCACGCCCGACCTGCAGTGGGGAAGCTTCAAGCAGCTCTTCGTCATCGGCGCCCTCGCGTCCCTGCAAGTCGGCCCCGACGCGGGCAACCTCATGGGCCTGAGCAGGGCGGCGCAAATGGCGACTGACGCCATGGACATCAATTCATTTTCCAAGTACAAGAACTCGAACCAGAGCGTGCAAGGCTGGTACCAGACGAACCGTTTCGCCGAGGCGTTTGACAGCGATAGTGATAGTGATAGTGACAGTGATACTGATAGCGATTCTGACGGAGAAATCGAAATTGAGAGAGCAGTAGAAATACCTTGCGCAGCTTGAGGAGGGAAATAAAATCAAACGAATACAATTTAGATCTAAAAAATCCCTCGTCACTTCACTAAATTTTTGTTTGCGTCCTCACCCAACTCCTCTGCTAACATTTCGTACCTTGCCTGGTTCTTTTTCACAACCTTCTTCTGCGCCCATCCCTCGCGGTGCTCCCCGGCCCTCCTCATGTCTCCGAACGGCCGTGGGAAGCCTTTGCTCGCCAAAATCTCAGCGTACTTCTTTTCCTCCTTCGCATTGCGGGCCAAGCTCTTGTACCAAAGCGCCCTCAGCTCGTCCTTCTCCTTCTGAGATATCTCACCCTCTAAGGAAGGCTCCATGAAGAACAGCATCTGGATCACCATGGCCGCCGCCACCGACAGATTCAACGAGTCCGCAAAGCCAGAGAGCGGCAGGTACACGCGTTTGTCCGCGGCCGTGAGCATTTCTTGAGTGCAGCCGCTCGACTCGGTCCCGAAGACGATCGCGAGCTTCTCAGGGAACTCCCCGATGGACAACTTTCCGTCTTTGCCGGGCGGCCTGAGGCACTCGGCGCCCTGACCCAAGTCAGTCACCCACACGTCGAAGCCATCCTCCTTGAGCTGCTTTAGGCAGGCGGCCGTCGACCCGAAATTGTAAACGTTAATCCACTTGCAGGCGGTGCGCGCATAACCATTATGCCGGAGGCCCTTCTTTATGTCCTCCGTCCACACGCCCTTCTTCCTCTGGTTCGTGGGGTTCTGCTGATTCTTGGCGCCTCTCTTGGCCACTACCTCGTCAAAGGGCTCGAACTTGGTCTCGTCAGTCTCGCTGGGCTTCAGGGGCGGAGCGATGAGGTATATGTTCTGTATCCCGAGCGCCTCGGCGGTGCGGAGGACGGCGCTGTAATTGTGGACGTCCGTGCATTTTTCTATCACGCAGACGAGGCGAGTGGTCCGCTTCTGGAGGACCGTTTCAGCCTTTCGAAGAACTCGCAACTCCTTGCCCGGGGTGTCGAAGTCGTTCTCTTCGCCTTCCACCATCTTAGAACGGACACCCCTCTTCACGTTGCGCTTCTGCGGAGGGCCGGATGTATGCGCGGGTGCTGAGCGACCAAGGACGAAGCCAGCCGCCGCAGCGAGGGCCACAGCCACTGCCACTTGCTTAAATTTGTTGTCTGACATGATTCTTAGGCCGCAGTGGAGGTCGAGTGGCTCTGTGAACTGGTGAACTGACGTTACTTTATTTTTTGCAGATAAATACGTTACTTTCGGACCCAAGGCGTCTCGTAACTGGCTCACAGATCCCAAGATGGAGCTGGCAAAATGATTTTGCTCAAAGCCCCGCTGCTCGTAATTCTCTTCGCTCTTCCGTATACACATTCCTTCCATCTGCCTACTACGAAGCGCACGATAGGTATGTATCATATGTTACTTAACCGTAACAATTAATAATTCTTATTCATCGCTTCGTCCTCGCTTCGTCGCTCGTCGCAGCCCGCACCTTCACTATGAATCCCGACAGCCTAACCATCCCACCGCACACGAAGCACGACCCCGACTGCCCCTACTTCCGAACCGGTTACCCTCCCATCGAGGCATACGAGACGGGTTTCTTGCAGGTCTCCGACCTTCACAACATTTACTGGGAGCAGAGCGGTAACCCTAACGGCAACCCTGTGGTCGTGCTCCATGGAGGACCAGGAGGCGGCTGCCCTCCCTCCTACCGCACCTACTTTGACCCCGCCAAGTACCGCATCATAATGTTCGATCAGAGGGGCGCCGGTCAGTCGCTGCCCTTTGCGGAGCTTAAAGAAAACACCACCTGGGACCTCGTCTCGGACATCGAGAAGGTGAGGGTCCACCTCGGCGTTGAGAAGTGGGTCGTCTTCGGCGGCTCCTGGGGATCTACGCTGTCCCTGTCGTACTCGCAGAAGCACCGAGATCGCGTCAAGGCTCTGGTGCTTCGCGGTATCTTCATGTGCAGGAGGTCCGAGCTCCAGTTCTTCTACCAGGAGGGAACGAGCCATCTCTTCCCTGACGCCTGGGAGAAGTACATCGCGGTCATTCCGGAGGTTGAGCGCCACGACATGATTTCCGCGTATTACAGGAGGGTGACCGACGACGACCCCGCTGTAAGATTAGAAGCGGCCAAGGCCTGGACGACGTGGGAGATGAGCACTTCCAATCTCATCCCGAACGAGGCCAAGATCGCGCAGGGCGAAGACCCGAAGTTCGCAGAGGTAAGAACCGCGACAATGCCGCTTTTAGTCATTTCTACTTTATTCTAACTCGCCGCTCCTCTGCTCGGCTCGGCTTGTCACAGGCATTTGCCAGGATCGAAACCCACTACTTCGTTCACGGAGCGTTCATGAGGAACGACCAGCAGCTGCTCGAGGATGTGGACAAGATCAGAGACGTGCCGTGCACCATAGTGCAGGGTAGGTACGACGTTGTCTGTCCGATGAAGTCTTGCTGGGATTTGCACCGCGCCTGGCCCGAGGCCGACGTCAAAGTGGTGTCGGACGCTGGGCACTCCATGAGCGAGCCGGGCATTAAGAGTGAGCTTCTCAAGGCGACTGACAAGTACGCAGACCTCTAAATTTGTCTGTTTGCGAAGTAAAGAGCAAGATTTGAGTATCTTTTGCTTTCTAGAATATAAACACAACGACTTCTATTAAATTTACTTCAAACGCCTCCTCTTTCCACACTCGCAACTACTTTCTATCGTAAAATCGGCAAAGGTGTTACTCCTCTGCGCCACCAGGTCAGCCCCAACCTCGTCGACTTCGCTGTTGACGACTCCTTGGCCCCCCCTCCCCTTGAACAGACAGTCGTAGAGCCCCTTCATGCTCCAAGGATTCTTGGGGTGCAGCTGTGATGAGTGTAGACGAACATTGGCGTTCAAATTTGGTTAGTGTATGTGTTCTTCGTGCTCTCGTTGTCTCGGCTTCGTCCTCGCACTCACCTTCAAATCGGCCCTGAATACCTCCTCGGCCTCCTCCAAGTACTTAACTCTCATTTCATTCGAAGTACAGCCGCACCCAGTGGCATGTACCAACAACGCCCCCAAGGCGTGCCTAGCGGGGTTCATCACCCCCCACGGCTCATCATAATTCAGCCCATCGTCCAACACCACAGCGTTCCTCAACACCTCAAACGCCTCCTCCTTTTTGTCCTCAAAGTAGAGAATTTCTCCAAGGAGCTTCTCGCTCTCCACCGTGAGAGTGGACAGCAACGTGTTGTTGTGCAAATACCTCCCCTTCTCCTCAATTACGGGCAGGAGCCCGAGCAAAATCTCCCTCTCCACCCTCGCCTCCACGCACCTCCCCTGCACCGCCAGCGCCATGCCCCTTGCCCACCTCAGCGTGGCGGCGCTGACGCAAAACTCGCTCTCGCTGGGTATCACCGGGTTGAGCTTTTGGTCCAAGATGCGTTCCCAGCGCCCGAACCTCACATCCACGTGCAAGCCAAGGCTCAAAAACCCTTCGCAACCGTCCAGCAACTTCTTATTCTCGAGCAAGGCCGCCTCGTTGACGACTTCCTTGATCCCTTCGCTGCCCTCCCTGGCCATCCCCTCGAATCCTCCCAGAAGTGCGGCGTAAATTTTCATGTGGTAATCGTGGCAGACGTAGCCCAGGAAAAAGCTGCTCCTCCCGCACGACTTCAGATTGCCGAACATCTTCAGGTCAGCCTCGACGGCCAAAGTGTTGTACACTACGGCGCTCTACGATTGGCGTCAAGGAGTTAGAGGAGCGAAGCGACGAGTTGGAAACGCAATTCAACGCTACTTTATTCTAACTTGTCACTTCACTTCTCGCCCTTCCCAAAGTTTCTCATCTCACCTGATAGTCCCCTATCAAAACGTCAATATGAGTGCTCATATGCAGCAGATGACTGCAATCCACAGCGTTCCTTAACACCTTACAAGACGGGAGAGCTCGCTCAGGTGTCTCAGACATCTCGAGGAAATGCACGTGAAGGTGACAGAGACCGAAGTGGTTCGGGTACGATTCAAGGGCAGAGGATAGGATGGATGATATTTCAGAGACAGCGGAGGAGGTGTGAGGGTAGGGCGAGCCGCTGGGGTACTCGAATAGATTCCATGGGTGAAGCAGCATAAGGTTCTGAGCGTATAGGAAGCTTATTTCAGCCACGTTGGGATACTTCTCGTAAACTTTCTTGTACGCTTCGACTGTAGTAGGCAAGAAGAGGGGACCAAGGGAAGGGTCGCGGCCGGGAGGAGAATGCTTGCAAGACTCGGCTGAGAGCAAATCTTTCAGCATCCTGGCGTGCGAAGTGACCTCCTTTCCGGACGCCTCATTTTCGTCAAACAGCTGGAGGCCCGTTACTACAGCCTCGAAGCCGACCTTGGAAGAGGGGAAGTTGCCGGTGCTGTTGTTGAAGGCTGCGTACTCGAAGTATCCATTCTTGGCGTGGAAGTTATAGTTAGGACCGGAGCACGACCCAATCATCAGGTGGCAAAGCAGAGTCAACTCGAGGCTAGGATTCGGAAAGGACATGGCCTTATTGAAACACTCAATACTCTCCTCGTGGTTGAAACCGTACATGTGGACGAGGGCGCGGGAGAGCCAGGTGGAGGCGGGGGATTGGGAGGAGGAGGAGGAGGGAGATGAGGGGAGTAGGTCCGTGCTGATAGTGGTACAGATGTTCAGCGGATACGCCATGGCAAAGGAAGCGGTGGGAGATATTTTTTTATATGTCAATTAACACCCTTGAAACCCTTGAACACTATACCAGCTCCGCAGGCAGCCTATTAGATAATCTGTGTTAGGATTTTAATTGCAGAAGTCGGACGTGGCGGATCTGGAGGTTTGTCCAAATCTCTGAAAAAACGCATTTCTTACTCATCAGTGCACTCACGCATGGTTACGCCTCTACAGCACTTAAGACTCTTCGGGCTGGCCACCACAACTATGGTCTTGCTCTTCGCGATGCACTCACGTGTCGGTAACGCTTTCATGCCATTAGCAAGAATAAACGCGTCGCATCGACTGAGGAAAAACCTCGGTGGGTTTGGAAGGGTGACACTTAGCAACCTTGAGTCCGTTGTGCAGGAGGTGAGCATGAATGACGGATGTTCGAGAGAAACAATCAAAGTATGCTTACTCGTCGCTCCTCAACTCGTCCTTCGCTCCTCGCTCCCCAGGCCTCGTCTTCTTCCTCCGCCTCTACCCCACCAAACACCTACCCTTTCGCTCCAATCGAGGCGAAGTGGCAGAAATACTGGTCCGACAACGCCACCTTCAAGACTCCCGTCAGATCCGCCTCCAAGCCCAAGAAGTACATCCTCGACATGTTCCCTTACCCCTCCGGCTCCGGCCTCCACGTCGGGCACCCGGAGGGCTACACCGCCTCCGACGTCATGGCTCGTTACTACCGCCAGACGGGCCACGACGTCCTTCACCCCATGGGTTGGGATTCCTTCGGCCTGCCCGCCGAGCAGTACGCCATGCAGACAGGAACTCACCCCGAAGTAACTACGTTCAAGAACATCGACACCTTCAAGAGGCAGCTAAAGAGCCTCGGCTTCAGCTACGACTGGGACAAGGAGATCGCGACCACGGACCCGGAGTACGTGAGGTGGACGCAGTGGATCTTCATCCAGCTTTTCAACAAGGGCCTGGCGGCGCAGTCTTCCGTTTCTGTCAACTGGTGCCCCGCACTGGGCACGGTTCTGGCCAACGAGGAGGTGAGAAGCGAAGAGCTGACCGTCGCATGGTATTCTAACTTCTAACTCATACCCTCCCCCCCCCCCTCCCGGCCCAACCCTCCACAGGTCATAAACGGCCTCAGTGAGAGGGGGGATCACCCCGTCAAGAGGCTCCCCCTTCGGCAGTGGGTCCTGGAGATCACCAAGTACGCCGACAGGCTCGAGGAGGGGCTTGAGGGGCTGGACTGGCCAGCCGGGACCATGACGAGCCAGAAGCAGTGGATCGGAAAGTCGTCCGGGTGCGACATTGCCTTTGAGACTCCAGGGGACCTTCCGAAGATCACGGTCTTCACCACTCGCTGCGACACCCTGATGGGCGTCACGTACGTTTCGCTGGCACCAGAGCACCCCTTGGTCGCCGACTTGACCACCGCCGACAGGAAGGAGGAGGTCGACGCCTACGTCTCGGAGACGAGCAGCAGGAGCGACATGGACAGGACTAGCAACAAGGAGAAGACCGGCGTCTTCACCGGGAGCTACTGCGTCCATCCTTTGACGGGAGAGAGCGTCCCGATCTGGGTGGCGGACTACGTACTGGGATCGTACGGGTCTGGAGCGGTGATGGCCGTCCCCGCCCACGACGAGAGGGACTTCGAGTTCGCCGAGAAGTTCAACCTCGACGTCAAGGCCGTGGTGCAGCCGGCCAACGACAAGGAGGCCGAGCTGCCCTTCACAGGCACCGGCGTCAACGTCAACTCAGGGGAGTTCGACGGCCTCAAGACGGGCAAGGCCAAGAAGGCCGTTATGAGGAAGCTGGAGGAACTCGACATGGGCGGCGAAAAGATTCAGTACAAGCTCCGCGACTGGCTCTTCTCGAGGCAGAGGTACTGGGGCGAGCCCATTCCCATCTACTTCCCCGTAATCTTCGACGACGAGGCCGCCGCGACCGACCCCAAAACCTGCAAGCACACGATAGATTACGACACCCCCATCGCCGTTGAGGAGAGCGAGGTGAGGCACTCCGAGGACGAAGTTTCTTTCACCCCCACCCAATTCTAACTCGTTCACGCTGTCGCAGCTTCCGCTTGAGCTCCCACCCATGGAGGACTTCCACCCCGGAGACGATCCCGCTGGCTGCCTTGCTCGCGCCGCGGACTGGCGCTACTTCCAGAAGGGCGGTAAGTGGTTCGCCCGCGAGACGAACACCATGCCTCAGTGGGCCGGCTCGTGCTGGTACTATCTGAGGTACACGGATACCAAGAACAACGAGCAGGCCTGGTCCGAGAAGGCCGATAAGGACTGGCTTCCGGTCGACCTGTACGTTGGCGGAGCCGAGCATGCGGTGCTGCACCTTCTCTACGCACGATTCTGGCATCAGGTCCTTTACGACTTGGGCCACACGACCCACAAGGAGCCCTTCCAGAAACTCGTTCACCAGGGAATGATCCTCGGAGCTGACAACGAGAAGATGAGCAAGAGTCGCGGGAACGTCGTGAACCCCGACGACGTGGTTTTGGAGACCGGCGCAGACTCCCTGAGGCTCTACGAGATGTTCATGGGCCCGCTCGAGGCCGTCAAACCGTGGCAGACGGAGCAAGTGTCCGGCGTCGTTCGCTTCCAGCGCAAGCTGTACCAGGTCTGCCAAGGCGTCGTAGCCGAAGATCGAGAGTCTGGTGAGGACGAGGAGACGACGAAGATTCTGCACAAGACGATGAAGAAGGTCACCGCCGACATTGAGTCCATGTCCTTCAACACGGCCATCTCGGCCCTCATGGTGCTCACCAACCACCTGGCCTCCCTCAAGACCCCCGCGTCCAAGGACACGATGGAGAAACTGGCGCTCATGGTCTCTCCCTTCGCGCCCCACCTTGGCGAGGAGTGCTGGAGCATGATGGGCCACGACGAGTCGCTCGCCTACGCGCCTTGGGTCGAGTGGGATGACGCGCTGACTGTCGACAACGAGGTGACTATGGGCGTCCAGGTCAACGGGAAGGTCAGAGGAGAGATCACCATAGGGAAGGACGTCGAGGACGAGAGTGTCGCTGTAGAGCTCGCAATGGCACAGGAGAAGGTTGCTAGGTATACCGAGGCTGGTAAGGTTGTCAAGGTGATATTCAGGCCAGGGAAGATACTGAACTTTATTGTTAAATAATGCAAGAAATTTGAAACAAAAATCGACCGTCGAGATTTTTTAGCTAACTAATCGCACACTGGCACCCGCCGCCCCCGAGAATAAGGCCGTCACTGCTCGTCTTATCGTCCACCGACATATTGAAGGCCTTTTGATGGTTGTCCTGCAGCAACTCTAAAATCTGACTAAACGAAGGGCGAGTCTTGGGGTCCTCACCCCAACTGTCTTCGATCAACTGGCTCAGCTCGGCGTCCCAGTGCCGAGGAACTACCGGCCTAGTGCCGTCAATGGCAGCGCATGTCACGGCCTTGACCCCGTTCTTGTTTGGCTACGGAGCGTGCCCTGCCATAAGGTTGTAGAAAATCATAGCGAAGGAATACACATCGACCTTCTCGTTGTAAGTCTCATGGCGAAAAACCTCGGGGGCCATGAATCTGTAGCTCCCAGTTTCTCCCGTCATTGTGAATGTATCCGTCTCCCCAACGTCTTTGTTCGGTCTCAACTTTGCGAGACCAAAGTCGGTAATTTTGAGCGTGTCCTTGAAGTCAACGAGCAAGTTAGCCGGCTTCAGATCCCTATGCAGGATGGGAGGCCTGCAGGTGTGTAGGTAATTCATACCCTTGGCCAACTCGATCGCGTAGCGGAGCTGCTTCTTCTTGGAAAGCTGCGTGCCCTGGATTCTGTGGGCCTTAAAAACGTCCAGGAGGGAGCACTTCATGAGCTCGGAGATCATCACCTCGTAGTCCTTGGTGTTTGAATAGCCCAAAAGCATGCAAATATTGGGATGCCTGAGCTGCCTGAGGATGGACGTTTCAATGCGAAAGTCGTTCAAGGCAACGTCCTTGGCCGTGGTGCTGAGGGACTCGTTAAGCTCGTCATCCTTCTTGTTCTTCTGCCACTCCTGACGGATCTTGGCCGACTTAACGCACTTGGCAGCCACCAAATTTCCACGCCACTTGCACTTGAAGATTTCTCCAAACTCTCCGGCACCAATTTTTTCGATCATCTCGACCTCCGTCCAGTCAACCTTCATGGTGTCGACCTGGACGTTGAGCTTGCTCAGGTCGTGGCCCGAGTCGTCGATTGTTGCCTCCTTGTTCCTCTTCGCCGTGCCATTGGCTCCCTCAAACTTGATGAGGATGCTAATGCAGTCTATGTGGTCATTGCGCTGGGCGTCGTCAAGCGGGCGGTTGCCGAACCTGTCTTCCGCGTTGGGGTTGCCCCCCCCATCGAGAAGGGCCTTCAAACACATGTACTGCCCCTCGCCAGCCGCCAAGTGCATAGCGGTCCTCTTATCGTAGTCCGCGCAATTTATGTCGACTTTGTCTTCGATGAGCATATTGACCTCTTCAATGTCGCCCTCTGACGCCGCCGTGATCAAGTTCGTGGACTTGTCCGCATGGCCGGTCGCGGCACCCTTGCTGCGGAGATAGGTTGCCAGCTTTTTGTGGCGGTGGCGAAGCGCGTCGTCGAGCGGGGACCCTCCCCACCTATCGGACCTGTTGATCTTCGCCCCCCTCTCGCACAAGAACTTCACCATGGCCTCGTCGCCCTCACTCGCGGCCACATGTATCGCAGTCCTCCTATCGTAGTCTCTGAAATCTACCGTCACCTTCCCCTGTGATAGTATAGTGGCGACGGCTGATGTGTCGCCTTTTGCCGCAAAGAGGAGCATCTATCGTGTGCGTGGGAGGGGATGGGGGTGGGCGGGTGGGTGGGTGGTTCATTAGAATGTGAGCGTAAGAACTTGGGCAGATGTGGAATTTCATTCTCACCTTGCAACCCTCTGCGAAGGAATCGGGGGACATGTTTAAATCTTTTTTACTAGCTAGAACACCACCACCTCGGACAGAGTGGATAGTGGCATCTAAATCGTTCGCGTCCACGAACGATCTGGGGGAGGGTAGGAGGGAGGGGGTTGGCGGGAGTCAGCGGGGGTGAGCTAGGCCGAAATTTCAAAGGTGTTGGTTCCAGTTAATTCGACGTTGATAAGGCGCCTTTAAGAGCCAGGGCTGTAGATGTGGCCAATAGAAGGAGCACCAAAGAGAGATGGGGGAGGCTAACGCCTACATTCCCCCTCAAAAGAGCTTACAGTTATAGTAATTCTGGACTCATCACCCACAGCGGCTCGCAGGGAAGTATACTATATATCTACTTCAATTCAATTCTTTCTTCGCTAGTAATGAAGGTCGGCAGAGCTGGAATAAAGCAAAGGTAGGGGCAGGGCAGGAAGACTTACTTGTTATTCCTCTTCATCTTTATTAAAATTAACACCGGGACAAAAGTGACCAGGGGTGATAACTCTGGGAGTCATTTTCAAAGCCTCCGAGATGATGAAGGAGGAGAGAAAGCGAGTGGCTATAATCGGCTCCGGCATCGCTGGGCTAGCCAGCTGCCATATCCTAGGCGAAAAATACGACGTCACTATCTTTGAAAGAGAAGCAACGGTAAGGACTTGAGGGGGTGGCTCCTCGTATGAGTCAGCTACAACATCAAGTGTAGGGTAGAAGGGTTCGTGTGGGGATGAGCGGACCTTAAGAGGGGTGTACTTTCAAATTTTTAGCCAGTAATCCCTCGACCATCACCTATTCATCCCTCTTCTAACATATTTGGGCACCCCTCCCTCCCTCCCTCCCTTCCCTCCTCCCCTTAAATCCTTCGCTCTCAGCTGGGCATGGACTCTCAGTCAATATCGATACCGCCCTGCACATCGCGTGTCGACGTGCCCCTCAGAATTTTCAATCCTCGCTTTTACCCCCTGCTGACAAAGCTGTACACCTCAACAGCTGTCTCGTTCGCCCCTTGCTCGTCGGAGTTCAGCAGCAGCTGGATCACGAAGGAAAAGGGCGTAGCCGGTTACTTCAAGTACAGCAATTTGAGCATCGGGAAGCTGGGCATCCCCTACTTCTCCCTTAACCTCTCGCCGATGAACTGGCTCACATCGAAGCATAAGTACCGGCCCTCCTACCTAAAAACTTTGTACTCCACCGTCCTTCACTCTGTTTCGTTGTTCCGTTTTTTTTTGTTCTCACCCTTTTACATTGGTGCCAGAAGCGCGTTGGGGATGAAGCCCACGACGTTAGGACAATATTTGAAGGGGGGCTTGGTGCCGTACCCGAAAGCCTTCATCTACGATCTGCTGTATCCCATGCTGAGCGTTGTCTGCACTTGTAGCTATTCAAGTCTTGACGCTTACCCTGCGAAAACAATAATAGAGTACTACAATACGTACGGAATATTAACCTGGTTCCCCAACCCGCTCCGCACACGCTTGCAGTACGGGGGGGCACATTGTCGGGTCACGGAAGGAATCAATTCCGTTTGTGAGAAACTGAGCAAGAGAGCGACGACTTGTGTCTTCAACTCCAATGTGACGGAAGTTGTTCCGGGAGAGAAACCCCTGGTTGTTTCTGGGGATGGGAGTAGCCGAGAGTTCGACTACGTCGTCGTCGCTACGCAGCCGCACCACGCCTCTGCCTTGCTTCCTCAGGCGAAGCCGGAGTTGCTTGACGCCTTGAAGCAGTGGAAGTACGAGCACTCCAGCGTGTACGTGCACAGGTGCGACTCCTTGATGCCCTCGAGAGAATGCGACTGGTCGAACGTTAATATAATGGTCGGGCCTCGCACGACGGGGCTGGACGGGAGCCAGTGCAGCATTTGGCTGAACAGGCTGGACGACAGCATTCCCAAGGACGTGTATCAGACTTGGAACCCCGCCTTCAAATTAGAAGACGAGAAGATATTAAAGTACGCCGAGTTCACGCGGCCGGTGGTGACGATGGACACGGAGAAGCACTGCAAAGTTGTCAAGGAGAACCAGGGCAGTGGGGGCGTCTTCTTGGTCGGAAGCTACAGCAGATTTGACATGCCTCTGTTGGAGAACGCCGTCAAGAGTGGAAAGGAGGTCGGAGAGATACTGGACGTGAAATTTTGATTCTAAAAGCTTGTTATTTCGTTATTTCAGTATACTCCGAATGCCTCTTTGTATTCTAGGTGTTCAACAACTCTCTCCCCACCATTCAGATAAGACTCGAACCAGAAATCCCTCGCGCCCTCCTTGTACGGAGCGTACGTTGCACCTGGCGAGCGCTCCTCCTGCCCATTCGCATTTTCAATTGCCTCGGTAAAGTACTCTATTATGTCCGCGTTCCTCCAACGGCCAAACAGATCTTCTTTCTCGCTCACTCTGTCCCAACCTTTCCACCTCGAGTTCTGCCCGAATGACGATTGGTGTTAACATTTGTTGATTACAAGAAGAAGAACTCGGCAGCCTCTCATCTCACCTCATACTTCAAGAATTCCGTGTCCTCTGCCCGCCCCCCAGCCCAGTCCGTCAGCCTACTATCCTTCTCCAGATACAGAGACGGACTTATAAAACCTTTTCCCGCACGATCGTTGTCGTATACCGCGCGGCAGCCCTTGAATTCAGGGCCGTAGTCGAAGGCCAACAGCACTCTGCCAGCGCCGTAGCGGACGGAGGGTGAAGTGATTTTTTTGGAGTGGGTCTCCATGTTCAGCCTGTCGTTAATTTGAACGATGTCATTGTGGTATAGTTTGAAATCGCTGGCCTCCTTGGGGAGAACAATTTTGTCGTTGACCTTGATTTGGACGTTGGGCAACCATTTCGCTAAACATGACAACACATTGGGTTGGTAACACGTCATGAGGTACATTTCATAAAGCTCGTAATTCCGCATTAGATAATCGACCATATGATTCAGCAGTACGTCAACGTGGACCTTGGTATTGGAATCTGGGGCAGGTATGCGTGTGGACAATGTTTCCAGCTTGGAATAGTAATCGTCAACTGCATTAGCGCCCATGTAGTCCATATTTCCAGTTACGGCGACATCTTTGATGTGGATGTATCCGCTTGGATTAAACACCGGGACGAACAAGTCGCTGTAAAAAGTTTGGAGGTGCCAAAGACTGCTTGCGCTCTGAATTCGTTTCAGAACCGTATCGTACAGTGAGCCACTCGGAACGAAGGCGTATTGTGGGGCGGCTTGGGTAAGCACGTTTGAGATGTGCTGCACCGTCGCGAGGGAAGTGTAGCGAAAGCCATGGACGAAGCCCGAGGAGCTCAGCTTGTAGTCGCGGCCGTGAGTTATAGCTCCAGCGGCGAAAATGTTCTTGTGGTCCTTAAAGGAGTTGAAAGAGCCCAACTTTGGGTATCGACCCTGTCCCGGTCCGGTCCCCGGTTGATTTGACTTCTCCAGTTTGACCAGCGGCAGCAGAGTTTGAAAGTTGCTCTGGAACCCACCGCAGTGGATTATGACCACGTTGGTGGTGTTTGCAGCTCCACTCAAAAGTCTACCCTTGATTTGCGAGAGCTTTTCATCGTAGATTTCATCGTAGATTTCGTGTTGCGTAAAGTCTTGGCCATGGAAGAGACTGCCCTCGACGAAATTTCTGCGTCGACTCAAGTCCTCAATGAACGGCTCTTCTACGCTGACGTCCAAACTCTTCAACTGGTAGCTCTCCATAACCAAAAGGTTTTCTGTTCTAACATTCCCAACGTAGTGCGTGTGGTGACTCGGTTTCAGGACGTCGTGGCCAATTCCGATCCGCTACTTCGTCCACTTTGTTAATTAAATATCTTTATCCGCGGCGCTTGAACATGGTTTATTCGACTGCTGGCTCGTTGTTTGACCTATCAAGCGTCCACTCACGATTCAAAACTAATATATGACGTTTCCTTCTCTCCCTCTAACTTCATTCATTCCAAATCTCGATACAGTGTTACGTCTCAACCATCACACTCCTCAACCTTCAACCTTCACACCTTCCCTAACCCTTTACAAATACTACCTCAAATACTACCTTATATACTACCTTAAATAAACCCCCCCTCCCCCCTCCCTCCTCCCATGCCGAAACGTCGGTCCAACAGTCCACCAAAGAAAAAGCCCAAGAAACCAAAACCTAAAAGCAAAACCAAACCTAAAACCAAACAACCTAAACCCAAACAACCAATAGGACAACCCTTTAACCCTCAAATAAACCTCCATTATAAAAACCCTTTCCCCAATATACTCTTTACTACCACCCATAACATTTCTAGAGATTATAGAAGATCGTATTTATATAACTCGATTAAATACGATGATAATTTATTTAAAAATAAAAGAAGAGATTCAGATTCAGTTTTAAAGAGTCGGATTAAAAAACGATTGATAAATACTAGTCTCATAACGCTTGGTGCCAACTTTCGTGAGAGTATTATTAGTGACGATGAGCTGTCGGATAAAGAACTGTTAAGAAAGAAAGATATGAATAAGAAATTTAAAAATAAGGACGGAGTGCTTAAGGGAGGTGTTAAGTTAACATGGAGACGTCGAGAATCAGTTTACGAGTATGTAAAGTTCGTTGAGATTGATTCTGATGAGAATATTTTAGTGCCGTTTCATGTTTTCGATAATATATTAGATGCATTTAATAAAGCCTTTAAAGGTCTCTACGTGGTTGGAACGTCTAGTAAGATAGTGACGTACAATATTTCTGGGAATACTGATAACTTTCGGGTAGCGCATTATACTTCGGTGGAGAGTTTAAAAAAGATTGTTAAGGATGGGCGTATTAGGGCGAACATTGGCATTTATGGGAAGGGCGCTTATGTTACAACAGCGTCTAGAGCGCAAAATAGTAAAGGAGGAGGATTGCCGGCGGTGGCAGCAAGTATATTCGATAGTACCGGAGTAAGGGCAGCAATGAGTGGAAAAGTGACAGCGTGTGTTACATTTGAAGTTGAGGGAAGAGATCTCATTAGGTGTAATAGTAGAGGATGGGAACATGTTGGGTACGTTTATAAGGGGGATACGGATGGGCCTGAAAGTTTAGACATGGCGCCGGGGAAATCGTATTCGGATATGAAGAGGAGTGTGAAGAAGAGTGTTAAGGAGGGAGGTTGTAAGACGTATCCGGACGTGATCTTAAAAGACATGAAGGTGAGAATACAGAGCGAGACCAGATTCTGCGCCCCCTACAATTCGTAACCTTATTCTGACTCGTCGCTTTGGTCCTTTCTTCTAGAACGTCAAAATCCAACTATATGTTTTCGACACCGGGAAGCAAGTGAACGGTTGGAGAACCGTCGTGTGAGACGCTACGCCGTTGGCGAAATGTTACGTGCGAGACGGTAATTCAGATGTAGGATTTCGAGGTAGTGGCGGGGGGTCGGTAATTTTGGCTAATTTTAAAAAGTGACTTTAGTTGTGAATGAAAAAAAAACGTTGAGGGGGGCTTTTTAATGCAAAACATTACATTCGCCTTTTACTCTTTCATATCTTCAACCTTCTCCTCCTTCACCTCCTCCTTCACCTCCTCCTTCACCTCCTCCTTTATCTCCTCCTCCTTCACCTCCCCCTTCTTCTTCTCCTTCTCCTTCTCCTCCCTCTTCGGTTTCCTAATACTTTCCTTCATAAGTTCCTCCTTCAACTCCACGTCCTCCCAGAATCCTCCCCCCACCATCTTACTCTTCAACCCCCCGAGGTCGACCTTCGAGACCAGGCTGTGGCAGCTCTCTGCCGTGTTCTTCCATAACGTCATCATTAGTTTGTCGCTTAATCTGTGAGCGGCTTCTGATAATATTACTACGAAGCAACCTTGACTTAAACCTATTATTTTATCCTTCAGTTCATCGGAGAACTGCCTCACGTCTATTTGGTGTTGGTTGCTCTGCAGAGCGTGTTTTAGGATGGCCGAGAAGTCGCGGGGGCCGATGACGAATTTACGGGAGGAGGACATGTGGGGGGTTAATGTCATCATGCCTTCGTGGTGGATTCTGTAGTTGCATACGCTCCTGCCCTTGGAGTTTTTCTCAAAGGCTTGGACGCCGGAGTGCACGATTTTTAGCCGGTTTAGGACGTCGGATTGGAGGACGGACTGGGCGGATTTCGTGAGGAACATCACGGATTTGGCGGAGGCAGTGCGGGCGTAGAACTGGGAGCGGGGGGCGGACGGGGAGAGGCCGTAGAAGTCGGACACGTGGGACCAGAACTCGGAGGTGACGGGGATGAACTGTTGGTTGGCGACGACGGGTTTGGAGCCGTCCTTTTTGGGGCCGTTTTTGCGACCGCCGAAGGCGGGGACGCCCTTCTTGTCGTAGTCATCTTCGTTGTCTTCGGCCGCCGGGGGGGCCGCGGGGGGAGCGGGCGGAAGGTCGGTACTTTCCGTCGTCGCCGTCGCCGTTGTAGTAGTAGTAGTAGTAGTAGTAGTAGTAGTAGTAGTCGTCGTCGTCGCCTCCTCCTCCTCCTTCCCCTCATGCAAATGCTGCTGCTTCTTCTTGACGCTCCCTATGGGTTTCAACTTCCTGAAGACGGTGACGAAGAAACCTCCCGTGTTCATGTCCTGGGGTTGGATGCGCATGCACCTTTCGAGGTTCCATTTGGCAGCCTCCTCGGGGGTGGGGGGGAAAAGGCCGCGGTGGATTTGGTGCGAGAGCTCCGTGGGGACGTCCTCAGGGGTCTTGTATTCGTAGAGGCCTACCTCTTTGCGGAATTCGGACAGCTGCGAGGAGCAAAGCGAGGAGCAGTGAGCCGAGGAGCGAAAGACGAGTCAAGGGGCGAAAGAAGAGTCGAGGAGCGAAAGACGAGTCGAGGAGCGAAAGACGAGTCGAGGAGCGAAAGACGAGTCGAGGAGCGAAAGACGAGTCGAGGAGCGAAAGAAGAGTCAAGGAGCGAATCGACGAGTTAAAATAATGTAGCAGTGTGAAGTTTCGGCCACGTACGTCGTCGTCCAATACACCCGCGCTCCTCCGATTACTCTCACCTTCTCCTCGGTCCACATTTCGGGGTCGTCGTTGTACTGGGGCACGTCGACGCCGTCTACCTTCGTGAAGCCTTTAACGAATTCGCTCTGCGACTTTTCCTGGGCTGCTACGGCAGACTGGGCGAGCATAGCGGCTGTGGGTTCTGACTTCTGAGGGGTGGGTTCCGTCTTCTCGTCTTCCTTGGACTTGTTTTTAGGCTCGGCGTTCTTCCCTCCCTTTCCCTTTCCCTTCCCTTTCTTTGGTTCTCTCATGTCCCCGTTGGCCCTCATCGTGACCTTGTTATCGTCGAAAACCCTCCACGTCTTCATCCCAGGCCTTCCCACGAATCCCTGAATATCATCGAGGGAGCCGAACGCGACTGTCGTTAGAATAATGCATCAGTCGCCTGCGTCCGGGGTTATTCAATCGTCCCTTCCCCCCCCCCTCTTACCTTCAACATAAGCTCCTTACACTCTACGATCTCCAACGCCCCCTCCCCGCACTTCCTCATGATATCACAGACGCTACTCTCGTTCTCCATCGGGCTCATACTGCACGTGCTATAACACACGAGGCCTCCGACTTTACACACCCTGACGCCCCTCATCGCTATAGCGACTTGTAGGGAGTGTATGTTGTTCTGCGAGTTAGCGTTCCAGCTTTTGAATATCATGGGATTCTTTCTGATGGTGCCGTCGCCGGTGCAGGGGACGTCGCAGAGGACGCGGTCGTAGGTTCCTTCGTTTCCGAGACCGTCGTTGCGGGAGGAGGGAGGCTGGGGGAACTCTTGGCCGAGGTGGGTCGTTACGAGGAGGGAGGGGGAGTTTATGCGCTTGCATTGGTGGACGAGCATGTGGGCGCGGCGGGTGTCGGCATCGTTGGCGACGACTAGGCCGGTTGGTTCGGATTGGCCGGGGGGGATTTGGGAGATCTTCTCGAGGATTTGGGTAGTTTTGGAACCGGGGGCGGCGCAGAGGTCGAGGACGTGGTGGTGGGGGGAGACGGAGAGGGCGGCGGGGGGGACCATGGAGACGGTCTCTTGGCGGGTAATGTGGCCCACGTCGGTCTGGACTTTGAGGAACTCGTGGAAGTCTTTTAGGGCGGGGGTTTTGCGGATTGTGTTGCGGTCGACGTCGAGCTGGTAGGCCGAGGGGATGAAGGGAATTTCCTGCGGTGAGGTAACGAGTTAGAATATTGTGTTTATTGTGTTTTGGGACCAACTCTATTTCGTTTTTCTTTTACTTACCTTTACGGGTTTAATCGTCTTCTTAGTCCTCTTCCCCTTCTCATCCTCAACGTCAATAACCATATCCCCCTTCATGAAAGAGTTCAATTTCTTCTTAAACTCAACCTGAAAGTTCTCAGGAGCCAATGAACTCACGCGGAAAGAGGCGCAGAGAGTTCGTGAAGTGTAGGCTAAGAAGGTTTTGCGGTCGTTTATTCGATCAGAGAGGGTTGGATCAGTGGTGTAGGTCGTGAGGGAGGGCCCAGGGCCGGTAGAGGAGGGTGGGATGGGGAGACCATGACCGAAGATACCTTGGGAGGTGTAATAGGCTATCATTTTATCGGAACGCATTTCCTTCGGTTGAGTGAATCTATGATTTTGTGCAAGAGGCGAGGATTAGAAACGTTGTGGTGTCTACGTATGATACAAATTGGTCCATATTCTTCCATATTCTTCGGTAGGTTTTCGATGGCCCTCGCGATCCTCACCTTTTCCAATCAGAGCTCCTTCCTCCGCCTTTTCCGTTGTTTCCTCTCTTCTGCTGACGTGTGGATTGGTTGGGATCGGCATTGCGGTCCCTTTTGCGCTTGTTTTTCTGTCGGAAGCCGCCCATTCTCAGATTATTTATATTTGGAAGTGTCCTGTGAAAAGACTTTCCCACTTTTATCATTCATTATTACGCAATATGTCTAAGAGGACGTCTGAACACATCGATAATGGAATTGAGGTACCAAATCCGAATAATTTAGAGGGCGGAAATAACGAGGAGCAAGCACATGAAGGCTCAGAGTTGGATTCTGCTGCCGACGAAACCCCAGCGTTAGGAGGCGATGATTTCATGAATACAGACGATTTCAGGAGGCTTTTCGTTGGTTTCGTTATGGTTGGTACCTTAGTTGCGATGCGCTGGCTTGATAAAAAATGGCACAAGGTAGTTGAGAAGAAGCTGAGTGAGTTGGAAGATGAGCCTTTCGGCGAGATTATTGTTCACGGAGGGAATTATATAAGTCATGGTGAATATGATTCTGGTGCGAGGAAGGAAAGGATGAAGCTAGTGACGAAGGTCGTCTTCCTTCTGAATATTACAAAGGTCGGATATCAGGCCTGCAGGAGCGCCTCCAATCTTGTCGTTGTAGACATCCCCGAAGGAATTACAATCATCGGTGATTATTCCTTCTTGAACTGCAGTAGTTTGAAAGACATAAAGTTCCCAAAGTCGTTAACATCAATTGGTAGATACTCCTTCGCTTATTGCTCCAGTGTAGAAGAGGTCGATCTCCTTCACACTAACCTTGAAGAATTAGGTCTACAAGCCTTCAGTTATTGCTCAAGTTTAAGAAAAATGACCATCCCGGACTCGCTTCAAAAGTTTGGTCCCATTGTCTTCTACAACTGCTCCAAGCTAGTCCCCTCCGATATTGATGTTTGTGGATATGAAGATGTAACATCCGAGGTAGTCACCTACCTCCGCTCTATACAATAATTCACAAAATAAAAGTTAAACCAAAGTTCCCTTTCTTATTAAAAAAACATCTCATTTTCCTCTCCCTCCTCTGCCTGCTCTCCATTTTCAGCGGGCGTCAAGTACTGTTCCGGCAGTGGTGGAACCCTCCCCCCGGTGCTGTCATGCTAGTAGAACATTAATTTTGTAGAGAGCGGAGGTAGGCGACTATCGCATTGGAGCCTCTATGTCCTATGTTAATGTCGGAGGGGACTAGCTTGGAGCAGTTGTAGAAGACAATGGGACCAAACTTTTGAAGTGAGTCAGGGACCTTCATCTCTTTTAAACTTGTGCAATCAAAGAAGGCTTCTCCACCTAATTCTCGAACATTCGTGTGAAGGAGGTCGACCCTTTCTAGCCTGTAGCAATTATTGAAGGAGTAGTTACCAATTGATGTTAAGGACTTTGGGAACTTTATGTCTTTCAAACTTCTGCATTCCCAGAAGGAAGCTTCACCGATGATTGTAATGCCCTCGGGGATGTCTACAACGACAAGATTGGAGGCGCTCCTGCAGGCCTGATATCCGACCTTTGTAATATTCAGAAGGAAGACGACCTTCGTCACTAGCTTCATCCTTTCCTTCCTCGCACCAGAATCATATTCACCATGACTTATATAATTCCCTCCGTGAACAATAATCTCGCCGAAAGGCTCATCTTCCAACTCACTCAGCTTCTTCTCAACTACCTTGTGCCATTTCCTATCCAGCCAGCGCATCGTGACTAAGGTATTGACCATAACAAAATCAACGAATAGCCGCCTGAAGTCGTCTGTATTCATGAAATCATCACCTCCAGCAGCGGGGGTTTCGTCGGCAGCAGGATCCATCTCTGAGCCTTCAGATTCTTCTAAATCGTCATCTACGACTTCCAAATTGCTAGGATCTGATACGTCAATGGTATTCCATAGGTCTTCAGACGTCCGTTTCGACATATTGCGTAATAATGAATGATAAAATGTTCGCAGCAAAATCACCGAGCCAAGGAAAATCTGGAGGAAGATTGGCTTATCACGCTAGATTTAGATGCTATAAGTCACGTCTATTATTACGTCAATAAATTATAAATAAGTTGTAGATTGAGGTAGGATTGACGTATTCAGATTTTGACGACGCTGCGTAGAAATTGATATATAAGGGCAAAAGTCTTTCTTAGCTTCGCTAGCTCCCGTGCCGAAGATATATATCCTAATTAGTATTCTAATTAGTCAGGCAAACGTTCGTCAAGTCTCCGGAGTCTCTGCACCCGCTCACTTGAGTGCAGGCCTCGACGTCATCTACTTTCGTTGGCCATGGTGTGTTAACAGCTGCCTTGAGAGGAGGGCCAAAGAGCTTGTGAGAGCCTAGGGAGCGAAGCTGCATGAGCCGCGCTCACTGAGGCCGCCTTCGGCCGCTTCCGATGATCTCGTGTCAAGGTCCTGTCACAGAATTATAATCTGATGATGATCGAAGATCAAACCATGATTCACTCACTCACTCACTCACAAACCCTAACCAACAACGCTCCCTCCCTCACCCGCAGAAAAAAAGTTATCCCTCCCTCTTCCCCTCCTCCTCCAAAAGAAATGTCCGCCTCCTCCGTCGACTCCGACACCCCATACACTCTCCCCCCCCCCCCCACGGCTCCTATAACCCAGCCTCCCCCCGCCCCCTCCCATTCCCCCTCCCAATCCCCGTCCCGTTCCCCGAAGCTCTCCCCCTCCGATTTCCTCTTCGGGCGCACCCTCGGCGAAGGCGCCTTCGCCCGCGTCGTCCACGCCCGCTACAAAACCCTCCAACCCAAGCGCGACTACGCCGTAAAAATAATGGAAAAAAGGCACATTAAAAAGGAGGACAAAGTCAAGTACGTCATGATGGAGAAGAGGTTGTTGAGTAGTTTCGAGTGTCCGCTGGTTATTAGGTTGCATGTTAGCTTTCAGGATTCTGATTATCTTTATATGGTCATGGATTTGTGTCCTGGGGGGGAGCTTTTGGGGGTTATTAGGAGTTTTAGGGATACGGAAATGGAGACTGCGTGTGGGTTGGAGGTTACGCAGTATTATATGGGGAGCGTCATTAAAGGTGAGAGAGGACAAATAACACCATTTGTTGACGTTGTGTGTGTTTTGTTGGTTCTAATAACGCCC
>BRXY01000119.1:0-32407 GCA_030267945.1 Triparma strigata
CCTAACCCTAACCCTAACCCTAACCCTAACCCTAACCCTAACCCTAACCCTAACCCTAACCCTAACCCTCGGCATCTCACCTGGTCGAGGTAAAGCCCTTCGTTTCGCTGAACGTGAAGTTACATTCCTCTCCAATACCAGTCGCTGTCGTGCCAAAGCAGTCGCCGTTGACGTAGCATGGCCCGGTGTTTGAGCCGCTCAGCGTTATGCTAGACAGGGCCTGGGGGAACAAGTCCAAGAGGAACAAGAGGGAAAGCACGGAGTTGAGAGCAGATCGGTGCACCATGACGGGAGGGGAGAGGGAGGGGGGGAGGGGGCTTCCGTAAAGGTGAAAGGAAAGTTTATCCGCGCCCTCAACAACATCCCTTCTCGCTCGACACACGCCTAATCCGGGAGAGATAAAACAAGCACCTAACAATCGAGCCCTGCTCAAAATGGCGTTTCCTCCGCACCTCCTTAAACAAAGGCTTTTACTTTACGATTCGTAGGGCAAAGCTCAATCTACCCCGCCCTCGAATACTAGCTGTGCACGCGCTACTTTCAATATTTCGACTAGTCGTAAATATGATAGTTTCTTCGCATGCAATGATTTTTCCAACAACTTGGCAAGGTGCCTGAGAAGATTTCACCTCTGTTACCAATAACGTCGACAAGCAATACAGCGAACCTTTCCTCATTCGTGATCGTCCTTTTCGGCTTAGGATCCTTGTGCAGGATAACCAAACCGCGAATCAATATCGTCGACCCGCAGAGTGCACTATTACACCGCAGGGCAGGGCCCACCCAAATCACAAACTCGTTTATCTGTAATTAAAAATTCGTCAACCATTCTATAGAAGCAAACATCAAATAATCTACCTTATATTTCGCTACAGCGCTCCTCCTCCCTCTTCCTCCTCCTCAGATCTCAATATCCTCAAAAATTCCTCCACATTCCCTCTACTCGCAACGGCCCTCTTCACCATCTCCCCCCTCTTAACATCATCCCTCCACAGCTTCTTATTATCGTCCTCAATCTCTCCCACAACCACATCCACCAATCCCTCAACATGCCCCTCAAGCTCCTTGACCCTCCTCTTGAGTCCCTCGTTCTCCTCCTCGAGCGTGCGGGACTTCCCACGAAGTCCCTCGATTTCACTACGTACGGCCCTCTGCTCATCACTCCCCATATACCTCAGCAGGAATAAAATCCTCGGCAGCTGTCCAATTCATTAAAAATTGGCGTCGGTCAGTTTAAACGTTGTTCAGTTTCACAATTCTCCACCACCTCTACGATCTTTTCTCTCTCCCTCTCGCCTCTCACCTCAACGCCTTTAATAACCGAGTTCAAAAAATTAAAAACACCGATCTTAAGATTCTCTCTAAAGCTGCCCATAAAGTAGCTCGAAAACGCGGAATCCTTCTCAGGTGCGCGCACGTATACTATACTATACCATGGTCGGAAGGATGAGGGGAGGGTTATAGGTGGAGAGGAGAAGAAATCGTGGATTTCGGTATGGGAGTTACTAAAAAACGGGACGTTAGTGGGAATTCATTTGTAGGAATTATTGGGAGTGGATGAGGTTAATGAAAAAAACAAACACTCACCAATTTATTTTAGTAACTAACCAGCACTATAGTTCACGTGTTCCGTTCCGCATGGGTGTTAGTGTGTGCCTTATATTCCCTTGGATCGTTGTCATCTTACACTGCATCGTTTCCATAATATATCCATATTCGAATATTCTTACCTTTGCTAAATGAATCTCCCACTGCGACCATTTAGCATCGAAAAGCTGCAATTCATATCGGTTAGCTATAACGCCTAACACCCCCCTTCCCCCCCTCACAACGTAATCATGAATATATATCCTCACTTCACAATCTCACCTCCTTAACCCTTAAGTATAACGTCCAGAAGTTGTCCCCCTCCATCGCTGCGAAGAGACCGTCTACGATCTTTGAAGGGTTCGTTATGTCGGGGGAATGCGCTGATTCAGAGAGGAAGGAGGTATGAGTTGATGTGTAACCTCTGTTAGGGGGAGGAACGTGGTATGTTTGAACAAAACGTTAATAAGATAGAAAGAGAGGAGGGTGAAGCTTCAGCGGTTGATAGACAGCACGCAGTGAAAGACAATCAGGGCGCAATCTGTCGCAATCCACAATCAGTCTTCTTGCTAAATGCTATACCATAAATGCTCTCACGCTTCTTCGCAATCTCATAACTACGTCCTCACTCACCTGTATAATAAGTAAGACGTCACTAAGCTATCGCACGTCAACAGTAACGGAGGAGGAGGAGGAGAAGAGGACATTTAGAACTGCCGTCGAAGGGAGGAAAGTGAAGATCTCAAGAACTTTAGGATTTAATTGCTTTAATTGCCTTTTAATACGCAGTTTTTACGACAGTGATAGGATAAGAGGGGATGAAGAACGGATATATGAATTAACTGAAGGTCAGCTTGCACTGTGGGACTACAAAGAAAGCGTGTGATGCCAGGAAAGTGCAGGAAAAAGTGTTTCACTGATTTCACTTCTGCTCTTGCTGCCTCTAGCTACCTCTACGCAAACAATATCATATTTTTATAAGCTCCTCTGTGCTTTAAACGTTACTGAACTACCGCACCGTACCGTAACGTACCGTAACGTACCGTAATTGTCCCAAAATTCACCTCCCCACTGCGAAACCTTCCATCGGTGAAAGTCTCCGCCATCATGCATCTTCTTTTCCACACTAGTGTGCACTCCCCGCTCCTCGCAATAATCGCATTATCATCCTTCCTCCTTCCTTCCGTAACAACGTTCGTAATCCGCTCTCCCCTCCCACGTCCCTTCTCTCCTGTACACAGTCCTGTCAAGGTTCCTCACCTCTACACCTCCCCTCAGAAATTCACGAATAACTTTAACAACCCCCCCTTCGCAACCTCCTCCTCCTCCTCTTCCTACTCCTCCTACACCGTCCCCGAGCTCAAGGCTATGCTCCGTTCCCTTAACCTAAAGGTCTCAGGTAACAAGTCAACTCTCATATCCCGCTTGACAGATCACGCTTCCGACAGCAGACCCGCCGACAGCAGCCAAGTCAAGCCGCAAGTCGACCTAATAAACGACTCAAAAATCCCTCAAAATCTCAAGGAAACGACCTTCACAAACGTCGCCTCCTACGTCGACGCTGACGTTTCTCCCGAGGCCGACTCCTCCCGTTCCCTCGATACGGAGTTCGAGCCTTCAAGCTCCTCCCGTCTCGTCGACAACCTCTACCGCACAACTCTAAAAATCGACTCCTTCGAATACGATCTAATCGCGACAAAAGATTCACTACAACCTTACCTCTCCGGTGGTTCCTCCTACTCTTCTATTTCAGACGATCCCATAACCTTATCCTCATCCGAAGTAAAATCCGTCCTCTTAGTCGGTCCATCCTCTCCTTCACTTCTAACCGAAATAACTCTCGAAACCTCACCCTCAATAATCGTCCACGTCCCCTCCATAAAATCATCTTCAAATTTAATAGATATATTCGAATATCTTGATAAAGAATACGGTACAGTAGGTAAATGTATTTGGTTAACTGAAACAATTGATATTAAATTACCTGATATAAACGTATTAATAAACTGGCGTATACCATCTAAAAAAATGACCAATTGTAAGACTATTACGTTACATGAAGAAGATGAGAGGAAAGGGGATGAGGAGCATATGAAAGTTAAATGGGAGGAAGGGAGCGGAATGTTACTTGCGAGTGCTTGGTGTAATACTTGGGGGAGGGTTTTTTTGAGAACGAGATAAGAAAGTTAAATTAGCTTTAACACGTAGACGAAAGGGGGGGAGCTGTTTTTTTTTTTTTATAACATGTTTTTATGACCTTTTTTTTATTTGTGTTTTGGTGAACATTATTGTATTGAGTCAGAGGTAGGTAATTACTGCGGATACATCATGGCTAGGCTCAAAACGTTCCAACGTCAATGTCGGAGGGGACTACGCTTGGAGCATTTGAGGAAGACATTTGAACCAAATGTTTGAAGCGACGTCAGGGACCTGAACATCTCTCTTAAACGTTGTGCAAACGAACAAAGGCACCATAACCTAATTCTTGAACGTTAGTGTGAAGGAGATCGACCTCAAGACTGGAGCAATTTTGGGAAGGAGAAGTTACGAATTGATGTTAATGACTTGGGAACTTTATCTCTTTCAAACTACTGCAGCAATAGAAGGAATAATCACCGATACTTGTAATACCTTCAGGGATGTCTACAATGACGAGATTGGAGGCGACGTAGCAGGCATGACCTCCAACCGTTCGTAATATTCAGAAGAAAGACAACCTTCGTTACTTGCTTCATCCTTTCCCTCCACGCATGTGAATCAACTTACTCAAACTTATATCATTCCCTCCATGAACAATAATCTCGCCGCTCATCGTTCCAACTCAGTCAGCTCCTTCTCAACTACCTTGTGCCATTTTCTATCAAGCCAACGCATCGCAACTAAAGTATCAACCATAACGAAACCAACGAAAAGTCGCTTAAAATCATCTGTATGCATGAAATCATCACCTCCGATAAAGCGGGGTCGGTAGCAGAAGCTCTGAAACCTTCAAATACGTTCTTTTGAGGAATCAACGACAATATAAATTATGAGCGATCAGGTATTGTTATTGCATTAGAGAGCTCTTCAGACGTTCCTTTACATATTCTTATAAATATTCGTTTTCCTTTCCAGGACCTTCTTCCCAAAATCCCTCCACCTCCACATTCTTACAATGCGGTCCCATCCTTTGCTCCTCTGTTACCTGTTGAATATTTTCGGTATCTTCCTTGGTGTGTTGAGCCTTGAAGATTTTGTTTACGATTACTGCGACGAGGATGAACTTTTGTTTCAGCCTATTTCTAGGAGGGAGGTACGGAGCCTTTTTTTAATGTTGTTGTTACCCTAACCCTCTTTTAGTATTGTTGTTATAGTGTTATTGTCGTGACGTGACGCCGCAATTATTAACCCTTTTCATACTTTATTCATACTTTATGTTATCTCAGATTCCTAAACCTAAACAACTCTCCTCCCCCTCCTGCTCCGGCCTCACCCTAAACACCTTCTACCTCTGTCCCCACTCCTCCATTCGTCTCCCCCTCTCCCGTTTAAACGACACAGTATGCGACTGCTGTGACGGTTCTGATGAAACTGAGAGGCGAAAGTGTCCTGATAATTGTGAGGAGATTAGTAGAAGAGTTTATGATAAGAGGAAAGATATGGTTAATAGATATACTAGAGGGAAGGAGAAGAAAGATAAGGCTGTTAGAGAGTATAGGGAGAAGAGAGTAATGGAAGAACAGAAGGTAAGAAAGAATAAGAATATATATATATATATTTATAAACAGATGTATGTTATATATCTATTTAACAGTTCCCCCTCTCCTCTCCTCCCCTCCTCCAAAGTACGACTCTGACGCTATGAAATTAATAAACCTACAAGACGAAGTCAGAAAACTCAAGGAAACAGTGGACCTCGAGCAGAAAATTATTGATGATGAAAGGGCGAAACGATACAAGGAAGGTGAGACGATAACGGAACGTGGACGATAAACATCTTGAAGCGCCATGATGATATTATTCTAACGGGTGGTGGAATCGTGGTGGACTCGTGGTGGACTCGTGGTGGGCTCATTATTCTTTTATTTAATTCGCAGCTGTGGAATCGGCCGCGGACAAATTATTCTCGAAAGATTCAGTGTTCTTTGAGAACATTGAACTGTCTGCAGTCGACCTTAATCAGGTCCTGAGGTACCTGAATTTCCTATGTCCTGCCTCCCTAAAGGCCACCTTCGACAGGTAAGAGGTTTCATCGTAACCTAAGTACTGCTGCTGTTGACGTTCGCCTCGTCCTTTTTTTAACATCTTGAATCACCACCTCCTTCTTAGCCTCCAAATCCCTCAGCCCCCCTCTCCCGACCCTCCGCTCTCTCACGACTTCTCCAAGCTCCTGCAGTACTTTGAGACTGCCTCCCTCTCCCACCCTCCAAACTCCCCCATAACAAACCGCAAAAAGCGCGAGCTAACGACCCAAATATCCAACTACAACCTCATCCCCCCCCTCCCCCCCTCCCTCCTAAAATCCGTGATCGCGTCGTACCTCACCTCCTCAAAAATCTCCTCCGTCGACTTCCAGCTCTCCCTCCTCCACTCTCTAAACCCTCACGACTCCTTCTACATCGACTGTTCTTCTTACCTTCCCCGTAACTCTTTTAAAATATCTGATGAAGTTACTTTACCTCTCCGCTGTTCTTCTATTAAGGATTCAGAGATTCAGTCAAGGAACGTTAAAGACGTCAACAAACAGAACAACTACAACGGTTTCGGAGCCTTGTATAACTTCACGCCTAAGCAAGCTAAAGGTGAGGGGTGTTGTATTGTTTTTAAGCGAGAGAGAGAGGGATTTTTTATATCGTCAGTTTATAATGTTCTACTAACTATCCTATAAATCTACGGTACTAACACACGTAATCAAGATATAATCGACAGTTACACATCCTCAATAGACGAAGCAAACAGACTCTCCATCCTCAACTCCTCTCCTGTGACCCTCCCGTCTTTAAAAGCGTCCGAAAAGTCCTTAAACGACCTCGAGGTGTCTATAAAAAAATTCGAGGCCGATAGCGTCCTCTTAAATTCTGACGCGTCCATCGTTGTTTTAAAAGACGTTGTGATAAATTTCAAAGACTCACGATACGAATATTATTTAGACGTCTTAGGGAAGATAACGCAGAAGGGTGATAGGGAGACGACTTTGGGACATTATCATACTAATTGGAGGGATGATTATGGGAGGTTGATTATTGATTACACGAGAGGTGAGTGAACGAAAGAGGGGGAGGGGGGGGGGTTTAAGTTAGGAGGGGATGCAGTGGAGTGAAAGCGTTTACTAAACGGAGCTTTGAACGTCGCTTCTCTCGTCGCAGGTGAAAGGTGCGGTGGCGTTGGGGATAGAAGGGCTAGGGTGTACATAGAGTGTGATGAGGATAATGTTGTTAGGGAAGTTTTGGAGGATAGTACGTGTGTGTATGAAATTAAGATAGGGAGCCCGGCGGGGTGTGATGAGGAGGAGGGGAGGAGGGGCAGAGAGGAAGAAGGGTGGGGGGAGGAACTCTAAAAAAAAGGCGTACCGGGTAATCACATCCTCGTTTAATATTTCAGCAAAACTGATTTCATTTCATTCAAAGTTCAATGGTTATGGCCCTCGTGGTCTCCAGCGTCTCCTCCCACCTCGCAATGCTTGTGGTCAAGCAAAATGAGCCCGATCGCCGTCGCGCCAACCGTAAAGAGCATGGTGCACATGGCCTGCATCCTGGGAGTCTTGGCGTGCTCAAAGACTATGGGCATGCACTCTGAGGCGCCGATGGATATGTAGGTGCCTCCGCCGAACATCAGAACGTAGCCGGTCGAGGAGGAATCGAGGCCCCCCATCGTCACGATCATGGCGCCGAAGATCACTGAAGTTCCGGCGAGGAAGTTCAGGGCGAGGGCCTTCCACGGCTTGAAGCCGCACACCGTCGTGAGCAGGAAGAAGTCGGCGATCTCCTGCGGGGGGAGCAAGGGTGAACGATTGGATTAGAAACTACAACCAGCGAGGAACAGAAAGGAGCACAACGAGGCTCACCTGGGCCAGCTCGTGGATGATGGACGAAACAGCTACCGCCCAGCCGAAAGATTCGCTGCAGCTCAAGAAGGCCGCGGCGATGAAAGTGCCGTCGGTAAAATTGTGGAAAAAATCCCCGATCAAGACGCCAGAAAGCGTGCGGAGCTGTGACGAGCGAAGCGAGCGAGTCCGCGTTGAGATATTGATGTTAACGATTTTTAGTTGGCGCAGCAGCGTACCTTCTTGTCAGAGTCGCTGTTGCCTTGGGGGAGGTGAGGGTGCACCAGAGCCCCCAGGACGTAGGGGAACAGGAAACCCGCGAGCAGGCAAGTTCCCCACATCCAGGTGATTCCCTCCAGCTCGATTTCCTCGATGCCACCTTTGTCCTTCCAGATCAGTCCGATGGCCTCAGGCACGACGAGCATGAATGTTGTCGAGAGGATGGCCCCGGCCGAGAAGGCGGAAGAGTAGGCCAAAACCCACGGTGCGAAGAGCCCCTCGAGCTCACCGCTGCCGTGACCGTGACCACCGGATCCACCAGCACTTGCACCAGCTTCCACGTCGTCGGCACTAATCTCAGTGTCTGTGGGGGCAATGTACGCCTTGTTCATGACAGCGTCCGCGCCCATGAGCTTCTTCATAACCGGCAGCGTGAAGAAGACGCCGATTAAGGTGACGATGTTGACCATGACGCAGGCGACGTAAGCCATCCACGCGTTGTCTTTGTTTTCAATTTCCTCCTCGACGACCAGCGCGCCATTGTAGGCTCGGGCGGTGGGCTCCAAGGGTTCGCCAGTGTTGGCGCTGGCAACGAGGAACGTCTCTGAGAGCTCGATGGAAGCGTGATCGGAGAGGCGGCGGCTGTGGTCGTGGCCGGAGTGATCTGCGACGAGCAAGTCATTGAAAAGTTAGACTAGACTACGCAGCGGAACAATGAGCAAGACTAGCTGTCGTTTGGCTCCCCATTGCGACTTACCCATTCCTAATTCCTCCTCAATAAACGCCCAAGAGTACAGATCAACAGGGCCGTCGCTCGTCCCTGAGAATTTCAGGCGGAACGTATTCTTGTAGAGGAGACGGTCGATGGGGAGGGAGAAACAAGACAGGGCGTCGGCGGGAATCAACAGGCCGTACGAGGCGGGGGAGTAGCAAGTCAGGTCTGCTGTGTTGTTGTAGTAGGCGGGGCCCATTGCGAATGCATCAGTTTGGGAGAGGGCCGCGGAGGCGGAATCTGGTTTGACAGGATGAAAGACGACGTCGACGGTGCTGCCTACGAAGTTGTACATGGAGTGCGCCTTCTGGACGCCGTAAACGAGCCCGTCGTCCATCTCTGCGTCGGTGAGGGGGTTCAAGAGCCCAAAGTTACCATTCACCTCTGCAGGGTAAAATTGGAAGGGAGTTGGAAGGAGGAGAAGCGGGTTAGAAAGATGTCGGATGAATCTTACATTACTTCGGCCGCAGTCTAGGCATAGTTGGAGGGGCTGAGGTGGGTGCCTTTTAAAGTGATTAAGTGATGCGAACGAACTCGAATTTTGTTGTCAATTCGTGTCGCAGCTCGGTGCACTTGCCCCAGTAACAAGTGGGGATGTCTTACCGGCAGTGACGACGGTGGCGACTATGGCCAAGATGGCCAAGCGAATGGGAAGGAAGGGCATTATATTATAGCTGTTATAAAATGGCTTATTTTTATGATTTGTGAAGGTGCAGCTCTGCTTCTCCGGTCATACAAAATCGCTGGCTTTGAACAAGGGTTTTGGTCTGGAGAGACTGATTGTCAACACTTCGCAAAGTGCGTGAAAAACTACTTGTACATCGACCCCTTATCAAGGAAGTCCTCGTCTGATGTTGTTCTCCAACGCGACGTTGTTCCGTCTCCTGCTTCTGGCAACCTGGAGTGGATCTTTGGCCGAAGCTGTGAGCCGATCCTCCTCCTCTGATCATTTTTTGGAGAAGACGAAACGGGTTGGGGTTGGAACGCAGCGCAATTCGAGTAATGCGGTTGAGACGAGCGACGTTGAGAGGCAGGCGCTCGAGGACCTTTACTTTTCGACGAATGGAGAGGGGTGGACTGAAAGCGGGAACTGGCTTGTGGATGATCCTTGCGTGAACCAGTGGTATGGGGTCACGTGCGATGAGCATGGAGGGGTGACCAAGATTGAGTTATGGGACAATAACATGACCGGGGTCCTGGTGGAGAGCATAGGAGACCTTCTCAATCTTAAAGTGTTAGACCTTTGGAGAGGCCAGATCGGCGGTTCGATTCCAGCTTCAATCGGGAACCTTAAAAATGTCACGTTCCTCTCGCTCCTTGAGCACGAATTTGAAGGAGAGATCCCAGCCTCGGTGGGGAATATGACCAAGCTGGAGAGCTTCTACGGGTACACGAATCGGTTGGAGGGGAAAGTTCCGGAATTCACCAAGTGCGAAGCTCTGACGGTCGTTGCTCTCTTTGAGAATAATCTGTCGGGTGAATTGCCTTCCTTTTCAACTAATATCAATCTACAAGAACTGTTCCTCTACAACAATAATCTCTCCGGCACAATTCCATCCTTTTCAACTAACATCAATCTACAATTCCTCGAGCTCAACAACAATAAACTCTCTGGCACAATCCCATCCTTTTCAACTAATATCAATCTACAAATCCTCAGCCTCTTCAACAACAATCTCTCTGGCTCAATCCCATCCATTTCAACTAATATCAATCTACAAGAACTGTTCCTCTACACAAATAATCTCTCTGGCACAATACCGTCCTTTTCAACTAATATCAATCTAAAAAGACTCTTCCTCTTCAACAATAAATTCTCCGGGTCACTTCCACCCTTCACCTCGAATCCACTCCTCCGAGACCTCCACATCTACAACAACCAACTCTCCGGCCCCCTCCTGCCCGACTTCTCCGCCACACCCGTCCTCCAAACCTTCTTCGCCCACAACAACAACTTTTTCGGCACCCTCTCTCCCACCCTCTTCGACCTCAAGAACATCACCGACGTAATCCTCTCCGGCAACGCCAACCTCAAGGGCACGCTCCCCTCCGTCCTCTCTACTCCCTCCCTCACCAGCCTCGTAATCGAGGGATGCGCCTTCACTGGCCCTCTACCAAAAACCATCACGTCCCCCCTCGCATCCTTTTACCTCGCGGGAAACAGCTTCACGTCCTCCATCCCTGCCCTCCCCCCCCACGATCCGCGACGTCTCCCTCGCCTACAACCAAATCACCGGTTCCATACCTGATTCCTTCTTCTCCGACACGCCCTCTTTGACCTCCTTCGACGTCCGGCACAACCGAGAGCATTCGAATGAAGACCCTGGCCACGCCTATTCATGTGGCGGCTCCGATTTTGTCACCCCTGCCATTCTTGCTGCTGCAGCAGGCGCTCTCTTCGTTGTCGCTGCATCCTTCACAAAGCAGTGCGAGAGCGTCCTCAGCCTCATTGGCACATACACGAGAGGTCGGCAAAAAGTACTTTCCGACGCCAGCAACATCGTGAATGTCGGCCACGCCTGCTACAAACTCGTGCTTGCCGTACTACTCGCCTCCGTCGGACTCTCTGTCACGTACTGGAACGCGGACTCCAACTTCGAGACGCAGCCCACCTTCTTGAAACTCTCAGTGAGCCTGAAGACGGCTTCAAACTGGCTCTTCCTCCCGCTCCTGGCCATCACCACCCTCCTCCTCCTCTACTTCATCAACTGGGGTTGGAAATTAAGGTTCGAGGGCCACGTAAACGTAAACGGACATGCCGAGGAGACGACAACGGCGAAGAAGAAGCCAATTTCTGGACGAGGCTCCTTGAAGCTCTTCGGAATCTTCGCCTACACCATCATCTTTGTGGTGGCATTCGATTTCGTCTACGTCTTCTTCGTCGCCACCAACCAGACCATAAGTCCGTCGAACAAGGCGTTTGCAAACACCGCCCTGTCTCAGTTCAAGTCGACCCTCTTAAATGAGCGGTGGGCGGCGAAGGAGAGCATGAAGCTGCTTAATCCCAAGAAGCGTTTCAACTTCCTCGTCTTCACCATGAGTGTCGTGATGCTGTTAAACGCTCTCGTCGTTCCGAGCATCCTAATTCTCCTTTTGGACGAGCGCTGCTTCAAATATAAGTTTGTGCAGCAAGATCCTCACGAAGTCGACGTACCAATCACATATTGTGGGTACGCAGAAAATGGAGTTCCAATCTGCCCAACTCCCACCCACCCAAACGACGGCTACGTAACAGACATCTACACCACCACCTTCAACTACCCGTGGTCCCTCTCGGACCAGTGCGGCAGCGCCGTGATTCAGGCCTACAGTCCCGTCGTCATCTTGGAGCTGCTGTTCAGCGGCTTCTTGCAGCCCGCCTTGTGGTGGCTATGCATCGACGGCGGCAAGTCGCAGGTAGTGAAGTGGATGGTGTTGACGATCGGGATGTCCGTGTCCTTAGCGCTTCCCCAGGATGTAAACCTGTTCGCCGAGGACCTAGACGGTGGAAAAATCCTCCCGGGAGGCTGGGCTCTTGGCACCATGTCATTTGGAGTGTTCGTGTCTGTATTCCTGGTCGGCTGGAGATTGTCGAAGCAGAGGAAGGAGGAGAATGATGATGAGGAGGAAGAAGTAAATACGGAGCCTGAGACACCGACGTCGTTCTACCTCCCGCCCGTTGACTTCCTCCTCGACACCCTCGACTACAACATTGACGAGGACCGAGTCTTCGGGCAACAGGAGAACTTCAGGTGGCCGCTGGTCTCAAGCGTGCTCGAGGGGTTATCAAACACGGCAGGCAACCTGCTGGACTGGCTGGGCTTCGCAAAGGGAAACTTTGACGGCGACCTAAAAACGATAATGGACGACTTCACGTTGGAAGAAGAGGAAGAAGAGGAAGAAACGAATAAAGAAGAAGACGCGGAATTGGGAACAGACGCGGAAATTTCAGCAACCAAGCCCAAGTACAAGCTTGGCCGGTACCTTGCCTTCACATACGCGAACCTCGTGAAGAACATCGCTCTGATCTTCACTTTCGGGTTAGCGTCTCCCTTCACGGCGTGGATTGGCTGCCTCGGCATACTGTGCCGCTGGCTCGCCCTCTCCTTCCTCGCCGAGCGTTTCAACGAAAAGAAGAAGCTTCGAGGCGAAGAAGAGATTAGAACCGACGCCCAAAGCATCCCTTTCAGATGCATAGTCCTCGTAGTCGTCTGCAACATCGGCTTCTTCGCCACGGCCGCGCTGCTCTCGGGAATAGACATCGGACTGGGCCTAGGCGGCGCCGAATGGAGAGCCAGCGGGGACACAGAAATCAGCGGAGCCCTCACCCTGACGATGCTGGGAGGCATGACGGGGTCATTGGTAACATATATGGCATATTTGGGGTGGAGAGAGAGGGAGAGAATTAAGGAGGAGGAAAAGGAGGAAAAATTGAGGGAACTGCTCATGAGCTTGGCTGGAGGCGAAGATTAAGTAAATACAATGTTTTATATACTCTTCTTTCCATATTTCATTCCTCTACTCAACCTCAACCTCGACCTCCTATTTTCACCCGTCACGCCTCCTCCTCATCCTCCGTACTAATAACGCTATCATCATCTTCAATCGTAATATCCCCCTCCCCCATCTCACTCGCCAACCTCTCCACCTTACTATGTATAAACCTAACCGCCCCAATCAACCTCTCCGGAAGCTCCACCTCCTCAACCCCCTCAATAACAAACCCCTCATCAATAACCGTAACATCGCTCCTCTTCAAAATTGTACCCGCAATACTCCGAGCAACCTTACTACTACTAATATCAACATCAACCTCCACATAATTACTCCCAGTATAATGTCTCTGCGTTAAATACCCCTAAAAAAGGTTCACGGCTTAACGAATTAGATATTCCGGCACTGCATAATCTTATCTCACATTTAAAATCAATTAATATTCCCTTCCTCACCTTCCCCATAATAACAGGTTTCTCCCCCCCCAACGCCTTCACAGCACTCTTAACAATAAACGGTGCCGTAGGCAAAGTCGCCAAATACTTTATCCTCCCATTACGCCAAGTATCAGTAGACAGATGTAACATATCATCTAATCTATCGAAGTTCTGATCGACGTTCGGTTTCAAGGTACGGCAGTACACGAAAACGACGCAGACGTAACCTGATGTGCTGGGTAGGATTCTGTTGGTTATGAAGAAACGACGGGTGGGGTGGGAGGAGATGTACGATTTTAGGCAGTTTAACTTTGAGGTTAGGTGGATCATTTTGCGGGAGTGGCGGACCATTTTACCCATCACGGGAGTGTAGGCTGGACGGAGGGAGGGGGATTTCTTTTTTAGGGTGGAGTAGGAGGATTGACGGACGGGGAAGTAGGCGGAGGGAGGGAGGAGGGTCCAGGAGTCGGTTAGGTTGTGCAGGGAGGAGGTGGGAGGGACTCTGGAGGGGAGAGGGGGTTAGAGGAGGGGGGGATAAAGTTGTTGTATTTTTTGTTCTAGCAGCTGTTCATCTGTTTAGCTACCCTTGCGCCTGACCCTGGGCGCATCATTTCGGGGTTGAATAAAGTTTGGATATTTTTTGCATGTCAAGTATAGAAAGCAGGTAGCGCTACGTATAATAAATGAATTAACATTGAAATACCAACGTCCGGAGAAGAGGTTTACTTACTGAGTCCATTTAACTCCCGGTTCATCATCTGAATTCCATTCAGGGACCTGTTTTTATGTAACGGGGGGTGGGGTAGGTAACAACGGACGGAGAGTTAGAGCTTATTTCCAATCATTCAACCTTTATATTTCATAACAGGGTAGGGGAGAGTCGATGAAGATTATAATGCTAGTCATTGTGAGGGTGAAGTGAGATGTATACGTATACGATGATGATTTCTCCCTGATGATGAAAAGGGATTATTGTAGGGGCAGGGGGTATTCTTCTCTTGGTCATTTATACTTAATTAACGATCTTATAAAACGTTCAATAATTCACGGGCGCTCAGATAATATTGTTCCCCTCACCGGGAAATGTTGTTCATCCTCTTCAACTTCCATAGGAGTTGTCATGTCTTTTGAATTAGTAGAGGGGGCAGAGGAGGCAAATTTTCGATAATGGAATAATTTATTGATTTTGACTCATCTCTTTACCATTTCGCCTTGAATAAAATTTCTCTAATTATCGCTTGTATTCATCACATCAATAGTTCTGCACACTTACCTGGTGTTATCAATCCGCTTTATTCGTATATTATATGCGATTGTCCTTTTAATTGTTCATTAGATAGATCTCTCTGCCGACGACCCCCCTTCGGCCCTTGGCGGTATTACATCTGTTAGGGTTATTGTGTCAATTACGATCATTCTTCTGAACCTATACATCTTTCACAACAATAGATTTTATATCAAAGATCTCTCACAGTGTTAATAGTAGTGTAGTAGTGACGTTTATTACAGACATAAGCCGACTATAGAATAATAGACCGCTGGTTCAGACGCTTTAAATAAGCCGTAAACCACCACCACACGTGCTATACGAGGATTAAACACTGAAATCGTCCAAGGACTGTCCAAGGACCGTTCAAGGACCGTTCAAGGACCACTCTACACTCTCTGAACTTTCATCTGAACGCCATCATCTGAACGCCATCCTCAGAACTTATCATCTAAGACGTCTCCTTCCCTTCACGCAAACTGAACGCACCCATGGCGACAGAATTCGAGCCCCCAACCCCCCGCGCACACTCTCCTCATCCTCCAACCTCCTCTCCTCATCCTCCAACCTCAAATTCAAAACCTTACTCAAAATCAACACCTAATGCCAATGCCGGACCGGCTAAATCTCAGGGGGGTTGGAGTATTGGGACGTGTACGAGTAGTTTGATGGAGGTTGGGGGGGGGGAGCATGGGGGACAGCAGGGGGGACAAGGTGAGAAACAAAACAATGACGATAACCCTAACAACGACGACTACTAACCCTCTTCCCCCCCCCCCCCCCTCCCTCCTCCTCTCCTCAGCCGTCAGCTCCGTCCTCGCCGCAACCTGCGATTCCGTCGGTTTCGACATAGCCGAAGTCTGGCTCCGAACCGGTCCCAAAACCCACCAACTAACCCACTCCCACCTCCGCCCCCACTCCCTAAAATCCCACCTAACCCAACTAACCGAAGTATACTACGGTCCCTCCTCCTCTCTACGCACCCACCGTCTCTCCCCCGCGTTATGCAAACGCGCGAAAGACTCAGCCGACATCGTCTGGCTAACCTCAACCTCCTCCTCCGATGAATTATCCTGCGCTATATCAGACATTAAAACCGCCGTAGCTTGCCCGGTGTGTAATGAGAGTTTAGGGGTTAGCGTTACGGTTATATTCTTCGCGTTGAAGGGGTTGGTTATGGATAGGAGTATTGTGGAGTTTGTTTTTCATATGAGTTTGGCGACGGGGGTAGCGAGTAGAGGGTGGGAGGGGGAGAGGGAGGAGGAGAGGAAGGAGATGGGAAGGCCGTTTGAGATGGGAGGTGAGCGATTGGAAGGGGGGGGGGGCGGGGGGGGGAGACACAGAGCCGACAGAGGCCTCCGAGACTTTATCGGACTAATAAAACATTCTAACTCGTCGCACAGCTGAAAAACGCCTCGGCACCCTCGATGAAGGAAACGGTTCCGAGAAGCAGTCAAGCAGCCTCAGCAAGAGCCTCAGCAGCGGCCACAGCAACAACCCGGTCGACCCGAAGGCGGGCTTGGGTTCTCCCTCCTCCCCCCTCCCCTCCCCCCGCTCTGCCCCCTCCCCCTCCCTCCCCTCCACCCCCCCCCTCGACGTGAAATGGTCCTCCCTCCGCAACGTCGAATACCTAACCGACGGCGGCAACACCTGGATCCACACCGCCACCCACAACTCCACAACCGTAGTAGTAAAAACCTTAAAACCCGAATGCCAAGACGTCGCCCTAGCAATAAACGAGATAGAAGGTGAACTCAACGTACACCGTCGTCTACGACACACTTCGATCGTAGGTTTCATAGGAGCAGGTTTAACCGCGAAGGGAATGCGTTTCCTCGTACTCGAACGTTTAGACGGAGGTACATTAACGCAGGTTTTAGGTTACGATACGAGGATACGTGATCGGAGGAGGAGATTCTGGAAGAGGAGGCAGATGTCGTATAGTGAAGTACTTAAGCACGCTACGGCTTTGAGTTCGGCTATGAATTATCTGCATTCGAAGGCGATTGAAGGGTGTATGATTATGCATAGGGATTTGAAACCTGATAATATTGGTTTTACTTTAGACGGGAGTCTTAAACTTATTGATTTCGGTTTGGCAAAGGTTATTGAAGGGTCGGATCCAACCGCTGACGACGTTTATAGGATGTCGGGGGAGACGGGTAGTCTGAGGTATATGGCGCCTGAGGTGGCTGATAATAAACCTTATAATCATAAGAGTGATGTGTACTCTTTTGGTGTTATTCTTTGGGAGATGACGAGTTACAAAAAGCCGTATGAAGGTTTCTCGAGGGAGGCGTTTTATAGGAGGGTCGTTAAAGGGAAGGAGAGGCCTGTCGTCAGCAAGAAGTGGCCGAAGGAACTGGGGAAACTCATGGGGGAATGCTGGGATGAGGACGTTAAGAAGAGGCCGAACTTCGAGGAAGTTGAGAGGAGGCTTAGGGAGATGGGGGAGGTCGTTAAGCAGGGGGAGAAGGGGAAGGGGAAGGGGATTATGGGCGGGCTTATTGATAGGCACTCGACTTGGTTCTGATTCGTGCCGGAAGAGGGGGAGGGGGGGAGGGAAAGAAAGAAAAAGAAGGGAACGCCGTGTTTCAGTCACTGTGTGCCAAGAACGTTATGTAAGAAGATAAGAACGTAGGAGTGGGGAGGGGGTGGGGAAGGGGAAGGGGAAGGGGATGGAGAGAGAAGGGTTTTCATTAAAAAAAAGGGGGGATCCTTGCCGGGGGTGAGGGAGGATTAAATGAGAAGAGAGGGATTTCCATTTCGAAACAGTACTTCTTGTGGCACTCGATTTTATTTCGTTCAACTGGGCAAAAATGGCCTCCCACAAATGATGAGGATTTCTGAACGTCGCCACCGAAATAAAAATAACACTGCCGCTCCAAAAAGCAAACAGGGCAACCACCCAAACATTCCCCCCCCAACTTCCCGCCGCGCAAACATCCCCACTCCTCCCCCAAAAATTTGTGTACAGTGATCCCCTACCATGGAAAACCTAGCCAATCCTCAGGACATTCAGTTTTTGGTTAGTTTCAATCCTCCTCGCGTACCGATCCCCGTTTCCAAACTACGAGGGCTCCTCAACACCTCCAATAGACCCCCAAGTGCGAACGACCACTTCCAATTATCCGCGGTCATTCCACACGGCCCTCTCACGGCCCATCCGTTGGCCGCGCCCCAGACGATCGCGTATTACCAAATTGTGCGCCTCCTCGACCCTTTCACATCTCAACGTTGTGCGTGACGGTCTCAATCTCTACAATTAATCCCATGTTATGTCCGTCATACGCTCGACGTTTCGTACATGGTTATTTTCCAAGTTTCCTGAGCTCAATACCTTCGCTCTCCTCTGGCCTTGTTTGCCTGCCTCCTGCTCTTTGCCGTCTCGAGCATCGTCATAACTGCACCATAAAATATACATACGACCTCCTTTTTTCACCTCCCCAACCCCAACGAATCGAATGAACTTAAATCCAAATCCCAATTCACTAACCCTCGTCCCTCCCCCCATCCCTCCCTCAGAACCAAATTACAGCATGAAGATCAACATCGCATACCCCCAGACTGGCCTGCAGAAGCTCATCGAGATCGATGACGAGAAGAAGCTCCAGAACCTCTACGAGCGCCGCATGGCCCAGGAGATCGACGGAGGGATCCTCGGAGACGAGTGGAAGGGATACGTCATGCGCATTTCCGGAGGCAATGACAAACAGGGATTCCCCATGATGCAGGGTGTCCTCACCAACACCAGGGTCAGGCTCCTGCTGAGCAAGGGCAGCTGCCACTACAGGCCCCGCAGGAAGGGAGAGCGCAAGCGCGCCTCCGTCCGTGGATGCATCGTGAGCCACGACCTCTCTGTCCTCAACCTCGTCATCACCAAGAAGGGAGACGCCGAGGTCGCCGGAGTCACCGACGGCGACGCCCCCAGGCGCCTCGGCCCCAAGCGCGCCAACAAGATCCGCTCCCTCTTCAACCTCACCAAGGATGACGATGTCCGCAAGTATGTCATCGCCCGCACCTTCACCAACAAGGCCGGAAAGGAGACCAAGAAGTCCCCCAACATCCAGCGCCTTGTCACCCCCCTCACCCTTCAGCGCAAGCGCGCCCGCAACTCCGCCAAGAAGGCTTCCGTCGTCCAGAGTGCCAAGGACGCCGCCGACTACAAGAAGGTCGTCGCCAAGCGCATGGCCGAGCAGAAGGAGGCCCGCCGTTCCGCCATTAGCAAGAGGCGCAGCTCCCGCAAGTCGAAGAAGGAGGCCTCGGCTTAAATAAATAAATGAGGTTGAAATTAATCAAAAAAAAAGTATCGGTCATGTTCATTCTTTCCTTTTCATCTATCCTTCATCCTCCCTCCTACTCATCTTCATCTCGGCAAGGAAATCTGCGTCCTGCTTCTGCTGTCCCACTCCTTCGCCCATATAGATTTCCCCGTCTCCTTGTTATAGTAGTACAGCTTCCCAGTCCTCGGATCCGTGTGCTTCTCAAAAACGCTCCTCGGATTGCCGCTTCCCTTGTTCATGAACTCGCTGCTTACGCCGAGGATGCCATCCACGAAAAGCCTATGCCCGCCCTCGACGGAATGGTCGACTGATTGGTCAGCGGATTGATCGTGGAGCTTGTCGTGGTGGTTTTTGGAGACGTCTAGTTGGGACTCGTCGAGGGAGAAGAAGTCGAGGGCTGTCGCGGTGGGTTGGGTGTGATTTTCTGATCGCATCTTCTCGCAGAGGAGCTGGAGGCGCCTGTTCTCGGCGAGGACTTTCTCCATTATGCTGAGAGGTGGCAAGCGAGAGAATGAGGAGGGGGGAGTTAGCACTTCCACACTCGCAGGTCTTACACACAGCTCGATAATGAGGGGGGGGGAGTTAGCACTTCCACACTCGCAGGTCTTACACACAGCTTTCGCTTGCGGCACCCCTCAACCCTGCTCGCTCACCTATTCTCATCGTTGACGTGCCTGGCGGCGGCACTCAGGGCGGTCTGCGCGTTCAAGTTGTTCGAGACGTACTTCTCGGGGCTTACGTTGACGTCGATGTTCAACGCCGGCTGGTCGAATCCCCTAGGTTTGACCAGTTTCTTGGCTGCTGCAGATAGTCGTTGCCTGCGAGACTTCTTCTGAACGAAGCCTTGACCGGACCGGCCTGCGTAATTGGACTTAACAGGGGCATCTGCGACACACTGCGTCAAATTATGGGGAAGTGAGGCCCCGTCGGCCGCACACTGAAGGTTGCCCATAGGTTATTTTTTTTCCCTTGCTTTGCCCGAAATGAGCTCAATTTCATCCTGTTGTTTTTCTAAGAAAGGTAAAGGCTTTAACGAATCAATCGGATACTAACCTCAGAGAACGGGGTTTATAAGCCCCTGGTTGACAAAACAAAACCCCATTTAAACTATTAGGGCTAGGAGACACCTTCTGACACCTTCATCGGCATCGGACAATAGGTTCCGCCCACAGATATGAAGCTCTCTCCCTCCGCCCTTCCGCTTCTCCTCCTGATAAACACTGCCACGGCTGCCCCGGTTGCCGATCTTGTCACCTCCGCCCTCCCTGGCTTCCCTGACCACCGGGATAAGTTCGACGTGTACAGCGGCTTTCTAAACGTCACGTCCCCCACTCTCAAGGAAGAGACTGGCTACGACCAGCTGATGATCCACTATCAGTTCGACACCAGTATGAACGATCCTACCTCTGATCCCGTGTCTATTTGGCACACCGGCGGCCCCGGTGGCTCTTCTATGTACGGTTTGTACGGCGAGCTGGGTTACTTCCAGATTTCCTCTAGCGGCCTGCTCGCCAACGACGACTACTCCTTCAACAAGGTCTCCAACATGCTGTACCTTGAGTCTCCCGCCGGCTCCTTCCTCACTCCCACCGCGGAGGGAATGTCTTCCGGCTTCAGTTACTGCATGATCGACGGCAAGCGCCAGGACGTGTGCAACTGGAACGACATGTCTCAGGCCGCCGCCTGACACAGCCAGTCTGACCGAGTTCTTTCGCCAGTTCCCTGAGTTCTCCTCGAACGATGTCCTCATGATTGGCGAGTCTTATGCCGGGCAGTACCTCCCCAACATTGCCAATTACATCCTCACCTCTGATAACACTGACCCTGCCCTTGCGGCACGCCTGAAGCTCCCGATCCGTCCGTAGAGTGCGAAGCCCTCTTGGAGGAAATGGACAAACAGGTCGGCCCGTACAACATCTACAACGTGTATGACAATTGCCCCAGCGATGACCTCGACGACGACGGCAGCAGCACTGCCACCTCTCAAAAGGAAATGTGGCACAGAATCTCGGGCAAGAGCAGTCGCTTCATCAACAAGTACTTGCACATGAACGCCCACAAATTCGGGTCTGCTCGTCAGGAGCTGGACGATATGGGGGGCGGCTACGACTGGACTTGCGGTCAATTCGACGCTATCCCTGACTGGTTCGCCAGGGCCGACGTCAGGGAGGTTCTCCACATGCCCGCGGAATCCATGACCTCCTCTTTCAACTACGATCTGTCCGGACCTGCGTCCGTCACCCTTTACCCCTCATTGCTCCAGTCTGCCCTCCGCGTGCTCATCTACAACGGCGACGCGGACGCCTGCGTGCCTTACATTGGCAACGAGATCTGGACCACTGGCATGGAGGAGAGGGGGTATGTTGAGGAGGTCGACGCTTGGCACACCTGGTTCATCGACGAGGCGGACGCTACCGCTTCCGGTGCGAGCACCAGCTACAAGGTTCTCGGGGATGGCATGGACGAGAGTGGCAAGATGTTCCAGTTTGTGACAATTCGGCTCGCTGGACACTAAGTTCCCGGATTCAACCCGAGGGCGGGATTCGCCGTCTTTGAGAAGTTCGTTGCGGAGGACATTTTCTAACTTCTAAACAATAATAGTTTCGAATAACAAATGAGCTTCACTTTCCTCCGCTTACCATTCGTCGCAACTTCTCGATAGGGTTCACATCCTCTTTCTTCGCCTCCCTGGCCTCCACCTGCTCCTCTTTCATTCCCTTCTTCGACCTCTTCTTCTTCTTCCTCCCCCTCTCGAACGCCTCGATGGCCAGCTCCGCCCCCTTGACCCGTTTCTCGTACGCCATCCTCTCGGGCATCGTCATCTCCCTCTTCGCCCTGGGCGCCTCCTCAACCTGCAGCGAGCGAAGCGAGCGTGGAGATTGGGTTAGACATACTACTCCATTATTGTTTTTTTGTTGTTTTTAGCTCACCTCCTCCTCCTCCTCTTTCGCAGAGCGTTTTATTGCCACGCCAGCGTAGTGAGGGGCGGGGCACAAGTCGATGGCATCGTAGGCGACGTCGAAGAGCGAATACTTGCTCAAGTCAACTTCATCCATGGACTTCTGGTCGTCATCTTCGTCGCCCTCCTCCTCCCCAGCGGCGAAGAGCTTGTAGGAGCTGTCCATCCTGAGGCCCTGCATCGCGGCGACGAAGTCGACCTCCCTGTCGCACTTCACCTTCTTCTTCTCGACGAACAAGATCCTCCCGCCGGGGCGCAAGACACGACCAGATTCCTCCAGCAGCGACACAAGCCACGAGGACGACAGGGACGACTTCGCCGCGTCTTCCGAAATCTGCAGCATCAGGACGCAGTCGACCGACTCGGACTTGATGCCCTCGAAGAGTCGCTTCCCCTCGACCTTGTTGACGAACTCAACGTCCAGGTCCATCTGCCCTCGGCGCTCGGTGGCCTGCTCCACCTGCCGCTTTGCGCGGAACTCGACGTCCAGGAAGGTGCCGTGGCAGATGAGCTTCTTCAGGCTCTTGGGGACATAATAGGCGGCTGCGAGAAGCGGTCAGTAAAGGTCTCTTGCATGATATATGTTATTAGGTTGGTGCACGCCTTCACCGCCTCGTGCCTTGTACCTTCAAAGCCTCACCTCTAGGGTCAATCGTTCCAACCTGGAGCGCGCACTCTGCCGTTCTGGGAATCTGGTTGGTCACCAGCGCCGTGCTCACGAACTCCGTCCGTGCGTACGATACAGGATCGAGAAGGTGGAGCTGACCAAGCCGACCTCGTGTTTGGGGACTGCTCGATTTGCTTGATAGAGGGCGGTAGGAGACGAATTTGGGGCTGAAAGAGAGCGATGAAGTGGCTAACAGTGCCAGTATCGCCACAAATATTCTCTGTGTCAACGTAATCATTCTCTTCAAGTTTTCGATACCAGGACTTTTTGCAGATTGATTGAAATCTAAATTCCTTCTCTAACGCTCCGTCTTTGAATCTTCTTAAACTGTTTGCCGGTCTATCTGATCAACCCTAACTCCTCCACACTTTTATTCCCTTCTCTGCTACTCCAAATTTCCAAAACACAACCACTCCCAAAACTTGCCACCGAAGCGGCCGAACCTTGATGAGTCTCAAAGGGCTAGGAGGCGGCGTGGTGCGTTATGATCATCAGTCAGCGCTATCCGACCTCATCGTCAGCTCTCGGCCCTCCCAATCACCCATCGCGCAATTGACGAGGAAGCCGCAGCTGCTGACCCCAGGCCTGACTCCCTCCCTGCAATCTGTGAGCGAGAGCGATGACAGCTCAAGCAGTGTGTCCAGCAAGGACGAGCCCGCCGCCGAGTTGGATTATGGTCGTAGATCGACCGATGTCGACAGCTTCACGATCGGCAGCATCAAGGAAGAGTTGTACAGCCCCCACAATGTGTCAAGCGCCAAAATGGTCCCGATCAAGCACCAGAACTGGTCCAATTCAAACCACATAAAGAGCATAACACCCTCGTTCGCGCGTTCTGGTTCTGCGTCCCCTTCCCCTCTTCCCAATTTCCAGCCGTCTAGGGAGATTCTCGTCTCCCCCCCTAGCACGCCCGTCAAAATGACTCTCCACCGCACCCCAGACCCTTCCCTCTCCACCAAGCAGTTCACTCATCAGGTCACCGGAAGCTCGAAGAAAAGGAAGTCGAGGGCGAGCAAATTGAGGTGAGAATATAGAATATACATATGCCAACAAATGGGTTTTGCCCAAAATTCCCATTCCTAACCCACGTACATGCGTCATCGTCAACGTCAGCCTCGGCCCAATCGCCGAAAAGCAGTCGACGTACTTGAAGAAAATACCGCAAAACTTTGGAGGAGGGGTCGCCCCCGAATGGTCGATGTTGGAGCCGGGGGGGCTGGGGAAGATAGGCAGGGCAATGATAAAGGACAAGCCCGGGAAGGTCTTTCCGGTCGACAACCCGCCAATCCCCCTGACGTTCTCGACCTCTCACCACCCCTCCTATTCTCCGCCTGCCCCGCGGTTTCCTGCCTCTTCTCCTCGGCCCTTTCCTTCGACGATAGCAGGCAATGCGTGTCAGAAGATTCCCCACGCCCGCAACAACCTCTATCCGGAAGCGAACGCCACGGACGCGAAAGCGGAAAAGCTCTCGACGCTACTGGCCTTCAAAGCGAAGAAGTTGTTCGACAGGGAGCCGACCCAAGACCCGAACATCCGGGTCGCGCTCCCGAGTGTGAGCTTTAGCGTCGAAGGGGGCGGTATAGTCCCTCCAATTGTCGTGGGCAAGACGCGCGCGCTGAATGCGGAGATCGAGGAGACGGAGGAAGAGATCACAAGGAACTGGTTGGCGAGGTGAGCGAAAGGGCGAAGCGGCGACGATCGCTCTACTTACGCGCCCCACCCCGCTAACGCCGCACAATACGCACCACACACCGCACACTGCACAACGCACAACAAACACTCCAAAGGTTCACTAAGGACAACTCGTTCTTTTACAAACTCACGAACGGCTACCCACTGATGCAGTGGTTCGAGCCCAGTCGTCCTCGACACAGGAGGGACGGCATCAAGATGAGCAAGGATTTCTGCGAGAATGCGAAGTCCGAAGGATCGAAGGCGAAGAGTTTCATGGAGCTCACGACGTGTCTGAGGAGCCGCAGGTACAGGGGGTTCTCCTACTACGGGATCCTGTCGAGCTCCGTGGCCTCGCTCGACAAGGTCAGGAGGAGGATGGGCACGTACATCAAGTTGAATAAAATAAAGAAGGATGGTCAGTCGATGAGCATGCTGGCTCTTCGGACGGCGGCGGCGAATCCGCCGAACTTCTTCCTGAGGAGCGAGAAGGGGAGAGAGGTTGACGACGAGTGCGACCTGGCTGACATCGCGCTTCCGCTGGAGAGCCAATCCCGCGAGAACCAGCAGCAGGCGAACGTAAAGCTGATGACGATGGTGGTGATGGCAAGCGTGGACGTCTCGAGGAGAGTCAGCGTCTGGCGAAAGAAGATGGACAAAATTGAGAAGAAGGCTCGTAAGAAGAAGAGGAAGGCACGTGCCAAGGATGAAGAGCTATTGAAGAAAGTGAAGCGAGCGCGGGAGATGCTCGTCAACAAGAGACCTGCGAGCCCGTTGGAAGACGACGTCGTTACCAGCCCGAAGAAAAGTAGGAAGGCGAACAAGGCGCCGCCCCAGGCGAGCCCAGCCAACCCGTACAAGAACCTACCTTCCCCTCCGAAGAGGGTCGTGGCCCCCAACCCCCCTGCCCGTCCCCCTCCTCCCCCGCTTCCCCCGCCCGCGCCAAAAATTTCACCCATGCAAGTGAACGTTTCGCCCACTTTCATCGAAAACCACGCCGCATCTACTTTACTTCCGGGGCTGAACGTCCAACAGAATATGCTTCCGGCTTTAGAGTCGACCTGCGTCTCGTTGCAACTCGAGGCAGCTGGGAGGTACACTGCAATCGTCGTTACCTATCCCACAGACAATCTACGAGACGTCTCGAAACAGATCGTGGGCCTACGAAAGGAGAGATTCTACGAGGTCATTCACATCGTCGTGGACACACCGAACGCCTCGACAAGTGAAAAGACAGAGTTACATAATTCGATCGGCGACCACAGGTGAGTCACGAAAGTGGGGCCCAATTGTGGCGAACGAGATGCTCGTGGTGACCATTAGACCCCTTATTGCCATTAGCTCCGCCACAGAATTCTAACTTGACAATCGTCGACAATCGTGCAGGTGGGGAGACTTGGTCACGATTAGCTACGTGAACGGCGGAGAGTGGGTAGCGAAGGTCGTGAGGCGCCTGTTGAGCAGTCCGTGAGAATAGCATTTCATATTATATATCAATTACATATCATTCATTTCACGAATATCTTCTTCTGTTTCCAGGGGAGATTCAGATTCACCTTCACCTCTGAAGATCCAGAATTACTTTTGATTCCATTTTTCAACCCAGGAAAATGAAGTTCTCCTTGCTGCTGTTGCTCGGAATTGGGGGCGTTGCCTCTCAGAGCATAGACAGCCTTGAGCATGTCGTTATTTTTATGCAGGAAAACCGGTGCGTTGCCGCAGGGTGAATAGATAAGCTCCTTTGACGTCCTACTGTCCGACATTCCATCACAGTAGTTAGAATTACTCCTGCGCCGGGCCATCTCCTAATCACTGAGTGGGCGCTGTTTTTCATAGTTCTTACTGCTCTTCAAGGAAGCAAGGTCCCTTCCAACCCCATCCCGCTGTCAAGTTTGCACCCTCTAACTCCCTTTCCCCCCAGGGCATTCGATCACTACATTGGAAAACTGAAGGGAATTCGTGGATTCAACGACCGCGCCACTGTTCCGCTCAAGAGCGGTCATGATGCGTTCCATCAGCCCACAAATACTTCCGATCTCTCAGAGTACATGCTTCCTTTCCGTGCTGAGAAGAACCGCACCGCAGCCATGTGCATGCCGGCACCTGAGATGTATTACCCGACGGACATCAAGATCTTCAACGAAGGAAAGATGGATGCCTGGAACACCGCTAGAGATGGGGGCGTCGGTATGTCTTACTTTGAGCGCGACGACATGCCCTACTACTTCGAGCTTTACTCCGGCTTCACAACCTTTGATCAGTACTATCAGTCGACGTTCACGTGCACCTGCCCGAACCGCCTGCATCTTTTTAGCGGCTCCAACGGTCTCAGCGCCGGATGGAAAGATGGGGCCATCCTTGACAACACCGAGCCCACGCCTGGGTTTGACTGGGAGACCATGGGCGAGACCCTCGACAAGGCTGGCGTTTCTTGGCAAGTCTACCAGGAGGAGGACAACTTCGACGACAATGGCTTCGCGTGGTTTGACAACTTCATGACCGCTGACAAAGACAGCGATCTCTACCAGAAGGGGATGAAGCGCCAGCTTTCCGCGCTCAACGCGTTCGACGAGGCAGTTAAGAAAGACGCCCTGCCCCAGGTTTCTTGGGTGATCGCCCCGACGTCCTTCTCTGAACACGCCACGAACCACCCTTGCGCGGGCGAGTTCTGGACCAGCACTCTCCTTCAGAGCCTCAAGGATACGCCTGAGGTTTACAAAAAGACGGCATTCATCCTCAATTACGACGAGGGAGGCCAATTTTATGATCACGCCTGGACCCCTACGCCGCCGATGCCCAACACTGAGGGCAAGTCGACCGTCACCACCGATGGCGAAGTCAATGAGGATGTCCTTCTTCCCTACGAAGGGGTTCCGCAGCCCATCGGTCTTGGCTTCCGCGTGCCTGGACTCATCGTTAGTCCTTGGACTCGCGGCGACATCGTCGTGAGTGAGATCTACGACCACACCTCCACCATACAGTTCCTCGAGAAGAAATTCAACCTCGAGCCAAATCCGAACATCAGCCCCTGGCGAAGAGCTATGACTGGCGATATGATGGCTGCCTTCGACTTCGCCAACCCCGATTACTCTTGGCCCGACTTGCCGGACACGTCCGAGTACGTCAAGGAGGGAGATGTCGAGTGTGAGACGCTCCCGGATGTGGTTGTTCCCACTGAGCAGTCCATGCCCCAGCAGGAACCCGGCACTAAGATCTACAGGGCGATCCCTTACGAGACGACCGTCCACGGTGACGTCAAGGATGGAATCTTTGAACTCACTATCGACAACACTGGCGCTGGCGGACTCCCTTTCGTTCTCTTTGACCTCACCGACATGGACGGCTTCACTCCCCGCAATTACGCCGTCGAGGGCGGGAAGAGTCTTTCTGACACCATCCCCCTCCCCGAGGGCGAGCGGTATGCGTTCCTTCTGCACAGTGTGAACGGATTCGTCCGTGAGTTCACTGGCGTCACCAAGGGTGACAGTGCTGATGGCCTCGGCCTCAGTTTCGAGCTTAATGCCGACACGAACAAAGTCGTCGTCAAGGCCGACGCCAGCGAGCTCGCCAACGATGTCGTCATTGACATCATCGACAACGCTTACGGCCTAAGTGCCGCCCAGATCAGCCTGAAGAAGGGCGAGGCGGACCAGCTCGAGATCGATGTCTCAGCCAGTTCCAACTGGTACGACTTCACCGTCGGCGTTGGCGACGACGTCACGGACCGTGGCGATGGCACTGGGCTCCGTCCCTCCATGGGTGCCAGCGCCGATGTCGCCAGGCGCTTCATGGGTCGTCTCGAGAACGGCAAGGATGGGACCTCTGACCCCGCCATGGCCGCCGGCGTTCGCTCCATGTGGGAGGACGAGAAGGTCGAAGGATTTAAGCACGTCGACACGCCTCATCACATGCGCACCGTGAAAAGGGGATCCGGAAACAAGCACGACACGAAGGATTCTCTTCACTACGATGAATTCGTATTGGAGCTTTAAACATAACGAAAGAAGAATGCAGCATCAAAGACATGTCAGACCGGGGTGACCTAATCGTTCGACTCACGTAGTAAAAGAGTATTCCGGCATTGAACAAGAAAAAAAATCAAGAAAACAGATGCAATTAAAATTACAACAACTCTATCGTACATTTCTTTAATAGTCATACCCGCCTTCATCATAATACTCGCCGCCCTGGTCAATCTCCAAAGTATTGCCGTCATTGTCGTAGCTGGGCGGCAAAGTGGGGGGCGCAATGTGCTTGACGACGCTCTTGTCCACTGCCTTCCACAGAAACTTTAGTGGCTGTTCCCAGCTTGTAGTCTGGTTGTACGAGTCGAGCCAGTAGTAGTTGTTCGCCCATTCGTCGAACTGCCTGCTGAATCTCCCCGCGACCATCCTTCGGACCTTCAGACGCGCCAAGAAGCCCCTCGCCCGTGTTTGCACTATTGTCGCTACCCTGGCCTCCAGCTTTTCTTGTGGCGAGAGGTGTCCCCCTTCCTTCATCCAAACGTTCATCTGTTGTTTGAACTTCTCTTCGATATACTGGTCGAGGAAGGGCCCTTCGATCAAGGCCCGCGTCACCTCGTAAGCCTTGCGCTCGGCCATGGCCGCCAACTTTTGTTCCGCCAGGTCGTCGACGCATTTCTCGATCATTTCTTCCATCAAATTATCCTCCAGGGATTTCATGAACAGAATCGACATGTTATTTATGGCGGCGTACTTGGCCTTCTCCTTCGCGAGGGCCTCGGCCTCGAGTTCCTTTACGTGCTCGTCGATGGCGTCACTGACTAGCTGCTCGACTTGAACTTCGAAGAAGACCTCTTGGCTTTGCATGATGAGCCTATTGTGCTCCTCTATGACCTGCTTCATATCCTTCAGCTGCACCTTGACGTCCTTGGCCTCCTCTCTGGCCCGCTGCCTCCGTTCCTGCAAGAATTGGTCGACACGACGTTGACGGGCCTTCATCTTCTCCTTCTTCAGCCACTCGCGGTACTCCTCTCCGAGGTTACTATTCAAGAAACCCTCCCAGCAGTTCTTCTTCAGGAATTGTATGACCTCCCAAACCGCTTCGTCGAAGATGTTCGCGCGGAGGGTCGTCTCCTCCACTGTTTGGAACCGGGCGAAGAGGGATCCGAAGCCACCCTTCTTCTTCTTCTCCTCGATGGCGTCCTTGGCGTCCTCCTGGATTTCGATTTTCATCAGCTCCGTCCCCAAACGTTCCCTCAGCGACTTGTTGATGGCAGCGGGCTGAGTGGCCGACGCGTCCATGTGGTCGTTGAAGATCGCAACGGCGTCGTCTCTGTAGTACTCTGAATGGCTGTCCGTCTTTTTCCACGTCGCCACGTGCTGCCAAAAGTTCACGGAGAATTTCTCCGCTCCTATTCCATGCACCCGGTCAATGTAGAACTCAAACAGCTCGACGCCCTTGGTCGACTTCAGGCACAAGTCGATCTCGGCGAAATCCGGGCAAGCTTTGATGTAGTGCTCGCGGTAGATGAACACTTGCGGGTTATTCGGGTCGCACGACTGGATTTTAGGGGGCCTCTTCGCCTCGAAGTTGTGCTTCATTTGTAGCCGTGCTTCGTCGCAAGCCTTGTTGAGCATCCTCGCCCGCGCGATCTCCTCCGCCTCCTTCATAGTCATCTTGGGGCCCTCTCCTCTCTTGTGCTCCTCCATTTTCTCTTCGTAAACGTACTGCGTGAGCTCCTTGACCTCCTTCTTGCCCTTCCGTGTCTTCATTTGCATTTGTTTCACTTTTCTGATTCCCGACTCAATCTTGTCGAACTCGGCGTTGAACTCCGACAGCCTCTTCTCCTCCTCGCCGACCGCGTCCTTCAACTCTTGGTCCATTTTTTTGCGCTCCTGTTCTTCCACGAGGGCGTGCAGCACAGCACCCATGAAGTTGAGAGATTTCTTAGTCCTCACTAGCTTCTTCATAACGTGCCTAAATTTAAGCAGCCCAGCGAACTCCGCCCTCGCGACGTGCGCCCGGTGCCTCGCCTGAAGGGCTGTAAAACCCCTGAGGACCATCTTCTGCTCCTTGATCATATCGACGTAGTCGAGCCAGTGCTTGAAGGCTGGGTTTCCAATGGCTCGCTTCATCATGGTGATGATTTTCTTCTTCCTCTCGACGTACGAGTACCACGAGTTGAAGACCGCGAATTCCCTCCGCATGATGAATCTTTTCAACGCTTTCCTGGCGACCTCCTCTCTGTCCTCCTTCACCTTCTTAACGTACGCGCTCCAAGAGGTGAAGTTCAATCTCAGCGCACCGACCAAAATCTTTCCCAACAGTTTCTTCGCCCGCTTCATTTTGGCGACCCACGTTTTCCACGGGTTCAAGCACCGCAGCATCTTCGCGTACCTCCCATGGTGCATCCTCATGCGCACGATCGGCCTCCACCTTTTCCGCACCCAGATTCCCCGCATCAAGGCCTGCGAGGAGAGGAGCGAGCCGAGGAGCGAGCCGAGGAGCGAGCCGAGGAGCGAAGCGACGAGTTAGAACAATGAACAATGTAGCAGTGTAGAAGTCCCGGAGACGGAAGTCAGTCGATACCCAGTCTCACCTGCATCCTCGTGGCGCAAATGTCCAACCACATCCTGCGAGGCGGCCACTTGGCCCACCACATCCTCTGCCAGCTCCTCGCACCCGCGGTGCACCTCTTGTGGTAAGAGGCTCCTGGCATCGGAGTCCTGTTGAACTCTTCCTCGTCATACGGCCCGTACCGAGTCGCGTAGTAGTAATATTGGTTGTAGTCGTCCATCCTGTTCTTGGCCTCGATGTATCTCCACGACAGCCTCTGCACGGTCTCCTCCATGAGCATCGTGCTCTGCTCGAATGTCCTGAGCTCCTTCTCGTGCAGCTCCCTCTGCCTCATGTACCACACCGCCTTCCCCGAGACCGGCGTCCTATTCAGGACCTCCATATCCGGCTTGAACTTGGGCCAAACCGTATCCTTTCCCACGTACTCCCCGTGCCTCCCCCTCTCCCCGATCTCCTCCGCCTCGTCCCACGGGCTCATCCCTCCCTTTGTTGTGTCGAACTTTTTGTTCTTCTTCTTCCTCTCTCTAAACCCCTCCTTGCTCTCATCTACCCTCATGACGACCTTCAAAAGACTCCTCGCCTCCCTCATCTCCGCCTTGCAAACGTCAACGACCGCCATCTTACTAACAGGCATCGGCACGCGAGCGCTCATCTGCTGATCGTTGAACAGCCAGCTGCACTGCCTCTGCAAATTCTTCCTCTCTGAACGCAGAAGCTGTCGAAAAACGCGAGGGAACCGAAAAAAACCGATGAACGTTAGAAACAACGTAACAGTGCAGAACGTCCCAGAGACGGAAACGTCGATAACCCAGAGGCCCCCCCCCCGTCTTCCTCTCACCTTCTCCATCGCAGTAAGCTCCGCAACTTCATCCCTCCTAAGTACGATATACTCCTTACTCTTCCTCTCCCATTTACTCTCAAGTTCCGTCGGACTCCTCGCCCTCTTAAAGTTATTCCTCCTCGTAGGTTTTATAGGCGTAGGAGCTTCAGGTTCTTCAGGGTAGAACATGCTGTTAGCTTTAAGCTCCCTATAAGCTCTCCTTAATTTATCGGACTGACCGTGTCCTATTATACCGAAATCACCTGACCTAGCAAACGCAGCGTCAGGGAGAGATGTAGGGACAGAGTCGTGGTGGGCTTTTTTGAAAGGGAGGAGGTAGGAGGCGGTTGACTCGTACGTTTTTATCGCGGAGAGGGAATCGCGAGCTGCCCAGAGCTGAAGAGAGATTTGTGAAAGGTGTATTTTGTTTTATGTGAACAAATGTTGAACAGAAAGGCCGCAAACATGACTTCTGATTAATTCACTCACCTGCTGCATAGTGTCCTTCCTCCTCGGGAAGAACGTTGGGTTGACTAAGTCGACATCTAGCATCGATTTCTTTATTCCGGCGTAGCCTGCTTTGATTTTCGAGACAGAGGAGGAGTAGGTTGAGCTTAATTCGGGGGCGGAGGAACGGGAGGAACGAGAGTTGCGGGAAGGTTTATCTGGGAAGGGGGGGAGGAGGGGGGG
>BRXY01000119.1:45002-68818 GCA_030267945.1 Triparma strigata
GGGGGGTTGGAGATTGGGTTCGTCGGTCGAGTCAACTGCTACTGCTTCTCACCTGTGCCACTCCAGTCCAGTTAAGTCCCTTATAATCCTCCGCGAACACCCTGGCTACGACGTCATAATTCCAGTCTGACGATCCCGTTGTACCTTCTCCTCCGTTCTTGGCTGTTTTATTCAATGGACCGTCGTTGGTTAAGCTGCCGACGAGGAATTGGGAGAGGTCGTCGTTGTCGGGGGAGGCGGGGTGGGAGGCTGTCTTGGCGAAGAAGCCGATTAGAGAGCCGATGGACTGCTCGTCGAGGGACTGGGAGGGGATCCTCTGGATGAGACCGCGGAAGGAGGAGGTAGAAGAAGTCACCGAAGGGCCGAGGTCTAAGGGGCGGGGGAGGGAGGGGGGGTTAGGAGAGGGGGAGGAGGGGTTAGGAGAGGGGGGGGGTGTTAGGGGGGGCGCTCAGGGCCTGTTGGGGAGGGATGGTGGAAGAATTCTCACCATTTACGATCCTCACAACGTCCACAGCGCTCCTGAGCTGCTGCACGCTCGAGTGCAGGTTATTCATGGGGGTTGATAGGGTTGGTATAGCGGGGTTGGATGTGCTGCTGCTGTGTTGTACACTGTGCTTGTTCTATTGTTTAGCTTGACTATTGTCTACTATTTTCGGCAACTAGGAGGCAAGATATTGGTACGATATTACGGGGGGGGGAGGGTAGTGCTCTTCGCTTACAGTATTACAGCAATATGTAAATTGAATGCTCGTAGGTCGGTAGGAAGGGGGGAAGGGGAGGGGGGAAGCGCTGTTGAGGAGAAGTAGGGTATAAAATGGGGCATAAATGGTTTGAGTTTTGGTGGGCGGGATGTGTGTTTCGTTCGAGAATGGGTTAGGAATGGAATTTTAGCGATTTTACGACGGATTGGAGTATTTAGCGTTGCAGTGCTGGACATAACTACCAGTAATGGTCCCTAATTTAAAAGGATTACACACGTCGTTACGTTTAAAATGAAATAAAGCACCAATAAGATGTGCGTTCTCTTCCGCTCTCCTCCGAGCGCTATAGCCATTGCTACACTGAATAACATGTACACGAGACGACGCTCACCTGATCAGGAGGAGATCAACTGAGATGTGAATGGTGGTAGCCCGTCGGGCAGAGGCGTTGAAATAGGTCTCTGGAAGCGGGGTGAACGTGGAACTTTTGGCCAGCCTCTTTTTTTTGCGAGTTTTGCCTTTTCAGACAATCCTCAATCAAACGTTGTCCCTTAACTAAAAACTCCCTTTAAACTCCCTTATTGTAGAGCAAGGGCTTAAAAAGGGCTAAAAAGGAAATAAAGGAATGCAAGCCACCTCCTCCCCGGCGGCTGCTCCCTCCGACTCTGCCTCCGCCTCCCAATCCGGAGTGAAGATAATAAGCTGGAACGTCGCTGGCCTGAAGTCCCTGACCCAAGTCCTAAAACGTCACCAGCCGGAGCTGAACAGCTACTCCGCTCCCGCCTCTCCCGCTTCTCCCTCCCCTCCCTCTCTCTGTCCCTCCTCCGCCCCTCCCCTCGAGAAGTACTTCACCCACCACACTTCCCCCTCCCACCCCACAACAATAATTGCCCTCCAAGAAGTAAAGATCCAGCTCCCCAACCTAAAATCCACCGTCGGCCCCGCCGCTGACATCGCCTTCAAATTCACTGAAACCTGGTCCTGCTTCTTCTCCCCTTGTAAAAAATCTGACCAATTAGGTTTCAACGGTGTAGCGACATACGTCAAATCAACCCCTTCCCTCCCTGGCTCCGTAATCTCCGCTGACGCTTCTCCCTTGAAAGACCCGGAATTAGACTCTTTAGGTCGTTGTTTATTAACGGATCATTCAGAGTTCGTCCTCTTCAACATTTACGCACCTTGCGCATCCGGTGCTAGTGGAGGTATTAAAAGAAGGTTTCATGATAGGTTGAGGGAGAGGATTAATGATTATAGAAAAAATGGGAGGAAGGTTGTGCTGGTGGGGGATTTTAATGTGAGTCATAAAGCTGTTGATACTCATCCGCTTTATAGGAGTGTCGATTTGAAGTTAGTTTTGAGTGAGAAGGTTAAGGAGGGGGAAGATAGATGGGTTGCGGATGTCAAGAAATTGTGGAGGGAGGTTGTGGGGAGGGTCGTGGAGACGGGGGAGGTCGTGCAGCAGACTACGACGAATAGTAAGACGGGGGAGAAACATGAGAAATGGAGGTTGAGGTGCAGGCCGTTGGGGTCGGATATCTCCCACGTCATGTTGTTCACCCCTGAAAAAGACAGAGACAACTGCGAGAATTTGCACAACCAATTCAGCCTCTCGCCCCTCGGGCCCTGCCACGTCGACATGATGGTCGACCTCATCAAGAACGTTGCAGGGATTGAGTGGGACGAGGCAGCCTTGACGGAGCTTTTCGACTGGAAGAGGAACCCTGAATTCTTCCTGAGCAAGCACATGAAGAAATTCTCCAAGTGGATGGACGCCCTGACAGAGGATGACGGCATGGTTGATACGTTTAGGGCTATGCACCCAGACGCCGAGGGAAGATTCACATGCTTCAATCAGTACACCAACCGCAGGTATGAGAATGAGGGCGCTCGTATTGACTACATCCTGATCGACGGTTCGCTGAAGGGAAATTTCGCGGGCGTGGAGGAAGGCGAAGGGCTCAGCTGCGGGAATGAGAAGGCGATTCCGGCCGTGGTAGAAGACAGGGGCGCATACGCGGACACATTCGAGGCGGCGACAGCAGCCGCCACCTTCTCAGGGGCCTTTGTAGCTGCGCCTTTTAATGGGGCGGGCATGGGGTCGTCTCAGCCTCCTGCGAAGGCCATCGTCGACCAGTTTGAGAAGTCAAGAAGCGGCATAATATACACGCCGCCGATGTTCTCGGACCACCTAGCCGTCGTGGCAAAGCTATATTTTCAGGAGAGGGCCGAGGAACGCAGCCTGGCAAGTGACAAGGCGACCAAGGCGTGCCAACCGCATAAGACCCAAAAAAGCCTCACGGGTTTTTTCAGCAGCGGCGCCAACAAGGGATCTGCGTTCTCGTCAATCGGGGAAGCGGGCGGTGTGTCGAAGAAGAAGAGGAGCCCGATAGCAGCAACAGTCGGGCTGGGGGGGAGCAGTGGGGGGAAACGAGGACTGCCGTCGAGCTCACAATCCTCCTCTAACATCTTCAAAAGCTCAACTATCCCGCAAGCCAGTAAAAAGCCCAAAAAGCAAGACTTCTTCAACGCCATGAAGGCGAAGAAGAGCAAAATATAATTAGATAATGATGATAATCGTGTGCTTTGCAATGCGTAAAAATGACCGCTTCCAAGTTCTTACTCATAAATTTGTTGCGCCGGCGTTGGAACGTCGAGCGACACCGTCAGAACCAATCGCGGACCCTCTCAGCGGCAGCAAAATGCGCCCAGAAAAGGGACTTCATTTCCAAGAGAAATTTAACGCAAGACTGAGGTATTTTTGTGGTCAATTTGGCCTATAATGTTCACCTTGAGACCTCTAAACGAACTTTTACTGTTTTTATTTATCAAGAAAGCTCATTTTAAATTTTTTTTAATGGATTTCCGTATTAATGAGATTTCAATCCCAATAAGCATCATATTTTGAATACTGAGAATATTTTAATATCTATGAGAACACTTTTTGGACAATTTGGAACCTATAAAGATAATTTTTGAAACCAACTTCAAATCCTTTTTTTGTCATTTTGAATGGTACGTTATTCCTCTTAGAGATCTTAAGGTGAAGAATATGACCGAAAGTTATCAAGAAAAGTTTTAAAACAGCCTAACACTGTGTTAAAACAAACATGAATCAAACATACATATACATGCTCGAAAATCACGTAGTAGTAGGGGAAAACAGTAGGAAAGTGGTTCTTTAAGGTACAAAGTGATACAGCTTGGTTCACGTCCTCCAATCCCGCTCTCTCTCCCCTACTTCTCTTCATCTTCGTCCTCCCCAATGCCGCTCAGCAACCCTCCACTTTTGCCGCCTAGTCCTCCCCACTTTTTGCCACTGCCTCCTCCGCTCGCCAGCATTTGGCTCACCCTTTTGGCTCCCGCGCTCGCCTTGCTCTTTATGATGTCCCTCTTCCTGGTCCTCGCCTTCTTCCCCTCCTCTATGCTCTCCCTCATGACCTTGTGTTCTTCAGTCTGGTAGAGGTTCGCCAGGTGATCATCGTCGTCATTCTGATCGAACGCGAACTGCTTTCTGCTGCCCTGCTTCTTCAAGGGCCCTCGGGGGGGCTCTGCGTCGGAAGTCCCTCGGATCCTGTCTTTCGTCTTGCTAATGGCTCTGCCGATTCTCGTTGTGTGCTCCCTCTTTTCGCCCTCAACGTGGAGCTTTTCGTTGAGCTTCTGGAGATCATTGACGACCTTCTCAAGGCCCAGCATTACTTTCACGAACGACTTCATGCTCCTCGGAATGTAGCTCCTCGCCATGAGATCGGATATCATGCTGTTGCTATCTCCCGTGGTGACGTGGATGACCTTGGTCGCGAAAAGGGGCATCTCATGGTCGGGGATTAAGAGGAAGCCCTTCAAACTAATGTTGGCCCTAACGTAGCCTCTCTGTTTGCTCTTCTTGACGCTAAATAGTGCATCGTTCTCTACAGAACGAGACACAATGACCCTGGCTGGAACCTTGTCGTCCTCGGTGTGGTTGGAAACAGCCCGATACTCTGTCATGAGGGTGTCACGATCTGAGAAAGGCCAGCTGAGTCGGACCGCCTTGTACACCGTCCTCATTTCCTCCGTGCTCTCCCCGACTTTGAAGCTCTCCGCAACGCCCTTCCTGTACTCGAAGTGCGGATTGACCAAATACTCCTCGATCAAGTCAATGGGAAGATTCACCTTGAAAGTGACCCTGCCCTCGTCGATCGGACCGTTCCCTTCAGAGTTCCTCCACTCTAAAAATGCGCCGGTTTCCTTCTCAAAGTTCAGCCTCTCCTCTGAGACTTCGCGAGTGACGACTTTCTTGTAGCCGCTGTCTTCGGGTTCGCTGAGAGCGAGTCTCTCGAAGTAATCAATGAAGGCCAAGGGATCGTCGTGATCAGCCGTAATTCCCTTGATGCTTCCAGAGTGCTCAAGCTTCTTCGTGAGCACCTTCAAACCCTTTTTGAACGGACCGACCAAGAAACGAGCAAGCAAAATCACAACTCCCGCAATGTTGACGACGATCAGGACGAGTCCGAATAGATTTTGGTCGTAACCGTCAGTCTCATCGACCTCGACCTTCATGATCAAGCAAGAAAACACTGTCACAAAGATGGCGAGCTGGCAGATGTTGCCCAAATCATCATCGGCGTCGACCTCATACGGCCTAAAGTGGAAGAAAAAACAGCAGTAAAAGAGACTCAGCATCAGAGCAACAATGATCTGGCTCGTCGATCCCGGTGTCAAGAAGATTAACAGCCCGGTAAGACTCAGCCTCCTGATGCACTCAAAGATCTCAAACCACCACACCTCTAGGTCATACATGTCCCACAAGAAGCGAATCTTGTCGAGATTAGGGTTGTCAATCCTCTTTGGGTCCTGCAGCGCATCTCGATGAGAGATCAAGACGTAGGTGTACAGTGCGGTGATTCCTAAAGGGTACACTCCCACCATTAGCCTAGCGTACCTCAAGTACCACTTGTACTCCTCCGTCTCGCAGTCGATGCTAGAGTCGCTGAACAGGTAATAGGTCTTGTCATCCCCGTGTTGCACGCAATTGAAAGTTTCAAAAATTGTCATGCTTACGCTACTGAAGATGACGTACGTGAGGAACAAGAATCGATGATATAGATTGTCGCGTTCTTTATGCATGGCCTCAGAATCCCCCGCGACAAGAGTGAGTCTGAAGAGGAAGAATAGAAAGATCGCTCCTGCCAAGACAAGGGGAACGACGGTGAAAACCACTAGCTTGGTAAAGAAGTTTACCTCCATGAAGCAACCCAGGGAGAAAACCCTCAGAGTGTTGAAGCTGAAAACGAAAGTCACCCATCGCATGAATCCCGCAAAGATGGGCGGAAATTCGATAGCGAGGAGCGACTCGAACTGACCGGTGATCTGGTAGAAGGTCATTAATATCTTGAACTTGGTTTGAAAGCTCCTGAGGGATTTGCTCCCTGTCTTTCTCTTGTACGCCACCGACTCCATCTTGATGTTCCCCAGAAATTCTGTTGAATCAGACCCCTCACTCTTTGATTCCCAATTCCGCATCCTACGATTAACTTTCCGCTTTCGAATCAGCGGCCGAGAGATGGCCCAAGATAGAAAGATGACCAAACACCCCAACAAAATCCACATGGGCAAAGGCACGCTGAACTCCTCATCTTTGCAGGCCTCGCATTTGTCAGAGTACGACCCTTTGTTGTAGCCTTCTCTGCAGGCATCGCAAAGTGGACCTTCGTGCCCTACTTCGCACTGAGATGCTTCCAATAGCAACTCCTTTTCTTTTTCGTTTGTCAAGTTTTTAGGAATCTCTATCCCGGTTTGGTTCGACCACTGTTCGATCGAAGCTACGGGTGACTGAGAGCAGGCAAAATCCTTTCTGCACTGGACCACGTTGTAGCTCATGAGATCGCTACGCCAGTAGCCAAGCAGAACAGGAATTGTCTCAATGGTCAGCCCGCGTTCCGTGCAGAGGGTTCCTTCCGGGCATGTCAGGCAGTATCCGTAACCTCCGTTATCTTCAAAATCCGTCGGGGCGCCCTTGACTTCTTCTTTCATGTTAGTTACCTGTATCTTGAAGTCACCCTTTTCGCAGGTGCAATTGTACTTCGAAATGGGCGCAGCAGAGTCTTCAAGGTCGACCAGCGTTGAATTGTTGGCTTCGTCGTCGCCGTCATCTCGACCATGTCCCCCTGCGGTCGAGAAACTCCCAAGCAAGAAGTCATTGCAGGGAGTGCACGGATGGTTGCCCTGCTGCTCCTTGAACGTCCCGCTAGAGCATCTTGTGCAGGTGTCGTCATTCAAGGTGTACCCAGGGCCACAGACGCACCGAAGGTAGTCTCCAAAGTCGCCACCGTAAACAGGAAAGAAAAAGCTTTTGCAGATGCACTTGGTCCTATCCTCGTTGGCCTCTTGACTAAGGGGACACAAATTGCAGGACGCCTGACCAGCCTCGGGCTGGATTGAGGAGGATTCACACTTAGTGCAACGATCGGAGCCGGCGCCAGAGAAGGTACCTGGTTCGCAATACGTTGGTTCTGAGGACCCCCTAGGGCACCATGTGCCCGCCGGGCATTTGATGCTGGTTGCCGCCTTATCGTCACTGTATTGCCCCGCCTCAACGTCAACGCACTCATCTCGCAAGCTCGAGGCGATCTTTCCCGCAGTGCAGCCCGTACAGTTGCTTGAGCCCGCTCTCGAATAAGTTCCAAGTTCACACCGGGTGCAGGCGTTTGACTTATTCTCTTCCGCATACGTCCCAGCATCGCACGCCACACATTCTGTTGCAGCAACGCCGGATTTCTTTCCGATCTTACAATCCCTGCAAGAAGCATTGTCTTCAGCTGGGATCGTGCCGGCCTCACATGTGGTGCACTCCGGGCTGCCAAGGGGGGAAACAAGGCCGTTTCCGCATTTATCGCAAGGCTCGCCGTCCTCATCAAAAACGTTGTCGCGGCCCATGCCAGAGTATCTTCCTTTTGTACAGTTGGTGCAACTAGTAGATCCAGCAGCGCTGAACTTGCCAGCAACGCAGAGCTCGCAACTCCCTTCGCCGCCCGAGGAGAATTTTCCAGCCTGGCATTCTTTGCAGGTGGCCCCACCTAGTTCTCCGTAAGTTCCAGGCGGGCAGGAGTCGTCGCACGAGGTGGAACCTTCCGAGCTGACCGTTCCCGGCGCGCATGGCTCGCAAGAATTGTTATTTTCGATCTTTCCTTCGGCGCACTTGATGCACTCCGAGGCGCCTATTGAACTGATTGACCCTGGAGCACAGTCTTGGCAGGTGCTCGCCCTTGGGCCCGAAAATTTGCCCTCCTCGCAGAACGTGCAAGAGTCCTTCCCTACGCCAGAGTAAGTGCCAGCGGTGCAGTTATCACAAGAGCTTGAGCCTAAACTGGAAAACTCTCCCGCGAGACAGTCGATGCATATAGAGCTCCCCTCCAAGGCCTTCTTCCCTCCAACACAAACGTTGCAGAATTCTCCGCCCGTACTGCTGTACCCTGATCCACATATTGAGCAGTCCGATCCAGCGCTGCTTTCCCACCCATCTTGGCACGCCACGCAGTCAGTTTTGTCGTCATTGACGTCTTCTCCATTCCCGCAAGTTTGACACACCTTCTGCCCCTTCGTATTGGTGTACGTGTTCCCTTCACACGGAGTGCATTCCTCAGCCCCCCCGCTACTGAAAGTGCCCTTCGGACATTCAGCGCAAGGTTCGTCAACTTTATCTGCATACTTTCCAGCTTCGCAGTACTGGCAGTTGGAGGTCCCCTCGGAAGGGGCGACGAAACCAGCTGCGCAATCTTGGCATGTCGTAGAACCTGCAATCGACCACTTCCCCGCGACACAGGGAGTGCACGCGCTGCTATCAGAGTTGTTATGGTACCCTGCGTCGCAGATGATACAGCGATCCTTGCCCACTTCGGAATATTCACCTTTTTGACAAGAGAGGCAGGAATCAGCTCCGTTCAGGCTGTACTTGCCAACTGAGCACGATTCACACGTGGTGCTTCGCACACTGTCCGAAAACTTTCCAGGATCGCAATACTTGCATGAACTCAACTCCACCGCGTCAGAATATCTTCCTGGCACGCATGAGACGCACATCGCACTCCCGCGTTCGCCAAATGTTCCCATGGGGCAGCTTTCACTGCACGTAGCGCTACCTGCTTCACTGCGCTTGCCAGCAGCACATGCTTCGCATTGGTTATCCGTCTGATACTTTCCAGCATCGCAGTTCGTACATGACGCAGCTTTTGTGCCGGACCATTTCCCAGCGAGGCAATCGGCGCATTCAGACGCCTCATCCCCGCTGGATTTACCAGGTTTGCAGGCCTCGCAACTCGCCCCTCCAGTTGACATAGTCCCGGACTCACACGGCGTACACGACTGGGCACCCTGTTATTAATTCAGAAATATTGAGTCAGAGTAAATTCAGTAGGAGCTAGTAGAGACAACGACTCGACAATTTTGTCTCACCTGCTGACTTGATTTGCCATCATCGCACTGGGTACACGAAGTTGTCCCGGAAGAGTAACTGTATTTTCCTCCTTCGCAAACCTCACAGACTACTTCGTTTTGATAGCTGCCTGCTGGGCAGGGCTCACAACGTCCCCCGGCTATGCTGACTTTTCCAGAAGCGCAGGGGTTACAGCCCGTCTTGTCCATTTTCGCCTCTTCCCCTGCAGCGCATGTCTTGCACGTCGCCATTTCTAGAACATTACGACCATCAAGATTTAGTGTGGAATAGGTGTTATCTCCACAATCTTCGCAGGCTGACGTGCCTCCAGGAGAAAATTTCCCCGACGAACAGGCCGCGCAACTCTCGGTGCGTCCCCCATTACCATTATCAATGACGCTGGCATATGTCCCAGCAGCACAGAATGTGCAAGCTGTTTTCGACCCAGAATAGACCAAGCCGTTAATTGCGTTGCAGTATACGCAGCTTTCCTCCGTCCCGAGTGGGGCGACCTTTCCTTCGGGGCAGTCTTGGCACTCGAGGAGCGACGAATCGGCATTTCTACTCTTGTACTTTCCCGGCACACAAGACGAGCAAGAAATTGCTAGCCCGCTGGAAAACTCTTCAGAGGGACAAGTTTGGCACGAATCTAAGCCTCCAGGGCTGTAGTGTCCTTCAGTGCACGGGCTCTCTCCTGTTCTTAGACTATTGTTTTGGACGACTTCGTGGCCTGGTTGTACTGGCGAGCACTGCTGAGCCTCTGTTCTAGACCATTTGCCCTCCGGGCATACGTTGCATTCACTCCCACCGTAGGACGCATACTTTCCTTCTTCACACGATAAACAACCTGTCTTATCGTCTTTAGGTATTTGTCCCGCCGAGCAAACCTCGCAGTATGTGCTATTTGGGTCATTTTGCATTTTTCCAATCTCACAGGGCGAGCAATCATCAACGTCCCCTAAGCTATACTTTCCTTGAGAGCATCCTTTGCACTCCCAAGCCACTTTATCTACGTCTTTGCCAGGCCCGCAGTATTCGCACTTTCCCGACTTTTTTCGGCTTGCTTTCCCCGGCGCACAATCGGTGCAGGTCGTCTGGCCTGGGAGCGCAAACATTCCGGCTACACAATCCTCGCAGCCAGTTTTTTCGCTATTTGGTTGTTGGCCCTCCTCGCAGGTGCCGCAAGATGGACTACCCTCATCCAACGCCACCTTCCCTTCTGGGCAATCCAAGCATTCTCCTGCACCGACCGAGGGGCCATACTTGCCTTCCTCGCATGGTGAACATTCATCAATTGCTCCCCCAGTCTGTATGCTGCAGCTGTTACCCACGGGGCACTTGCAGTCTACGCAGACAAGGTCGGCTTCCAAGGTAAAACCTTGACCTGTGGTTACACTTGCTTGTTTAGAATTCGGACATCTTTTACACGAAGGTTGCCCTACTTCGTCTTGATATTCCCTGGCGGGGCAGTCTTGGCAACTTAGAGAACCTTCTGTGGAGTACTTTCCGGCCGGACACGACCCGTTGCATTCATCGTCTGTCCTAATCACGTCCCCGCCGCCCATTTTCCCCGCCGGGCAATTGTTGCAGCTCGAAGACCCTGCTTCACTGTACTTCCCTTTCGGACACTCGCCCGAGCAGGTGTTGTTCTTCGAGGTGGCGCCGTTCCCGAAATACCCGGCGGCACAGGCATCTTCACAAGCCGAGTCCGTTTGTCCTTCCGACCCAAAACGCCCGGGATCGCAAGGGTAGCAGCTCTCAGACCCCGCGATACTGTACTTTCCGGCTGAGCACGACCCGTCACATTCAGCAGAAGTCGAGGCGCCATTGGCACCGTACTTTCCCTGAGGGCAGTCAAGGCAGCTTTGAAATCCTGCCAAGCTGTACTTCCCTGCAGGGCAGGGTCCGTCACAGTCCTCCGTGACAGACGCAGTAGTTTGACCGTACTTGCCGGCAGGACAGTCCGTACAGCTACCCCCCGCTTCGCTGTACTTCCCCGCCGGGCACGCTCCTCCACAGAATTCCGTGGTGGCAAGGCTTCCATCCGCCAGCCCTTCACTCGAGTAGCCCTCCTTGCATTTAGAGCATTCTTTCGAGCCAGCAAGAGAATAATAATTAGGGTCACACTTTTCGCAGTCATCACCAGTTTTAGCGCCGGGGCTAGAACGGTGCTTTCCAGCCACGCATCTTTCACATTCTCGAGAAGCAACGAGGGCAGAGTATGTGCCTGGAGGACAATCTCCGGAGCAATCGGAAGTCTGAAGTCCCGTACTTTGGCCGTACTTCCCGGTTGCACAATCGGAGCAGGACTCCTGCAGATTTAGATTGGGGTAGGGGGAGTGGAGGAGTCGAGTTGCATTAGCATTGGCGAAAAAGGAAGGGAGAGCTCTCTCTCCGTCTGTGTCGTACCTGTCCTGTACCGCTAGAATATTTCCCCTCCGCACAGAGGGGGCAGCTAAGAGACCCGGCATCGCTATACCGTCCGATCTGACAGGACCCGGAGCAAGTTGACGTGGTTAAGCCGCTGGTCTTGCCATACGAGCCAGCAGCGCAATTTAGGCATTCAACGTCGTCTTCCCCGCTGTATTTTCCGGCCTGGCACTTCCCGCCACACTGTTCAGTAGTGTAACCGCGGCTGTGGTTGTCGGGTTGCGAGCCGTCGTAGCCCGCAGCGCATCTAGTGCACGCTGACGAGCCTTCCGTGCTATACTTTCCGGCCTCGCAAGGACTTTCGCAGTTTTGATTGGTCTGACCAGTTGTTGACTGGTAACTGAAAAGGGAGGTGTGGCGGGGGGGGGCACGTTGAGTTAGAGTGTTAGAGTGTTTCGATTTTGTGGTTCTCTTATCCAGCTGTTGCTACACTCACGTTCCGCTTTGGCACTTCACGCAAGCGCTGAGACCAACTTCGTTCCCATAGCGGCCAGCAGGGCAGGGGCCCGTACATGAAATGTCTGCGAGGCCTTCGGAGCCACCGTACTTGCCCAGCGGACAGCTTTCGCACTGCACAAGAATGGCAAAGAATGAGACGGGCGAACGATGCGGGAGGGTTAGTAACCTTCAGCCTGGGGCCCTAACAGAGGGCAAAGTCTTATATATCCTCTCTGAAGCTCACCTCCGTCGCCCCTTGGAGGCTAAATTTACCCAACCCGCACGTTCCCGAGCACTCGGAAGTACCCAGGCCCTCTTCACTTCCGTACTTCCCCTCAGCGCATTCTACACACACGCTTGCCCCCGCTAAACTGTATTTTCCCCTTGGGCAGGTCGTCGAACAGCCAGCCCCGGCCTTTCCTGCTTCACAATCAATGCACGTAGCGTCGTACAGGCTCATCCGCTGGCCGGACTCGCAAGAGGCCCACACACATGTGGCGAGCAGCAGCAAAGCCAGCAACGTTAACAGCTTCATTGTAGCAAAGAACGTATATTAAGTCTCACTGCCTAAATCGAGGGGCCGACAAGAAGACGCAAAAAAAATCTGTGCCATGTAAAAAAGCATAGCCGAAGGCTCGGCCATAAAAGGAGTGAATCTCATAGTCTTCCACAGTCCACGCACCAGGCTATTGAACCCAAATCCTGCGACTTTCAGGCACAGATCTCGACCCCAAGCCGATTAACGTTCGATAACGACGATCTGTGAGCCTGACAGTACAACTTTGTGAAGTCGACCTGCCTGCACAGTTTGGGCTGGCCAGATTTTGCCCAAGCAACTTTCAGCGGACCCAATCCATTACTCGTGTCGCCCCCGCTCGGCACTATACCCCTCTTCCACCGCCTCCGCCATCCCTTAGCGCTCTTCCTCCCCCCTGAACCGCTAAAACCCCCTTGACCTTTACGCCTTCACCGCCCAGACCACCCCTCCCCTCTTAGAATGCCCCTACGCCATCCCTGGCGGCCGGGCAACATGCTATTGCTCATTCTCGCATTTTTTGCGGTGAACTTGGTTCTGAGGGAGTCTATTCTAGTTGGAGCAGCATGTCCAACGACTTTATCTCAAGGAGAGTGTGGTCCTTTCTGCGTGGACCGAGGAGGAGGGGAAGGAACTGGATGGGTATGGGAGGCGTTCAGAGATACTAGATCGTATAGTTGTGGTAAAGGATCAACATGCTATGAAGATTTTGATAGTCAACAAAAACGGTACTACTGTAAACACAAGGCAGGGCATGGTAGCAATGCACACCTCTCCAATGATGAGTGTTCGGCCGGGACCTACAGTGGTGGGGGATGGGATGCTCAATGCGTAAGCTGCCAAACGGGACATGTATCAAATAATGGAGCAGGTAGTTGTCAAAGTTGTGTCGCCGGCAAATATAGAAACTCTGTATCTACTTGTGCATCCTGTAGTCACGGGAAATACAGCAACAGCGGTGCTATATCTTGTGATTTTTGCGCGAGGGGAGAAAATCCACAAAAAGTTCCCAACTCGGGCAAGACTGGTTGCGAAACCTGCCCATTAGGCCAATACGGTACCGCAAACGGCAATTGTCACTCATGCACGGCAGGTAAATACAGCCCCGAGAAAGGTAAAGCCTGTGTCGATTGTCCTGCCGGGAAGCACCAAAATGAAGAAAAGAAGACGGAATGCAAAATTTGTCCGAGCGGGACATTTAGCATGGTAGGCCAATCTTCGTGCCAGGATTGCGCGGAAGGCACATATCAGGACGAAGTCGGAAAAGGATCGTGTAAAGACTGCCCTACAGGCTCCTACAACCCTAACAAGGGAGAAACCGAGAGCACATGTACAAGTTGCCCTGCAGGGAAGGTGAGAAGCAATAATGACGAAGAAAAGCGAGGACGAATGAATCTGACACTGACCTACTCAATCGACTCAATCGCACGATCTTTTTTTAGTATTCGGAATCTGAAGGGATTACAGCGGTTGGTAATTGTATTAACTGCTCCGCCGGAAAATACGTCTCCGACAACGACGATCATACTTTGCACAACGCACTATCCGACTGCGTGAATTGCGTCGCAGGCAAATATCAGGCGGACGAAGGACAAACTGCATGCGTGAATTGCGTCGCAGGCAAATATCAGGCGGACGAAGGACAAACTACATGCACGGTGTGCAGCAGAGGCAAAAGTCAGTCTTCGGAGGGAAGCACAACATGCGTTGATTGCATAAGTGGAAAGATTCAAGATTCTGAAGGAAATAGGTGAGCGCCCCCCCCCCCCTAGATTAAATACTCGGTCTTTCAAATGTTAACGCCCCCCTCCCCCCCCCCCCAACCAACACAGTTCCTGTGATGACTGCACCGCAGGGAAGTACTCCACAAGTACGACAACCTGCGTAGACTGCGCTGATGGAAAAATCAGCGACGCCGGAAAAAGTTCCGTCGACGACTGCAAATTCTGCCCGGCCGGGAGCTACACCACAGATAGAGTGGCCTGTTTGGTTTGTCAAGCCGGAACGATCCTTGAGACTGCAGGTGAGAAGCAGCCTCGCAGTGAACAAGAAATAAATTCTTTGTTGTTGCCTCCTTTACGCACGAACCTTTAACTCATCCCGCTTCATCGTCGCAGGGGAAGGCTCCATTACATGCGGGAATTGCCTCATTGGGAAATACAACGGCGACCAAGGGCACGTCGCTGAAAGGCATTTGAGCTGCACCCCTTGCGAGGCAGGGAGGTACGCCGATAGCGAGGGTTCTTCAAAGTGCACGACCTGTCCCAGCGGGTCGTATGACAGTGCTCAAGGTGGTGGAATGACGAATGCCGCCAATTGCGAAACTTGCACGGCGGGAAAATACTCAGATCACGCGAGCATTCCAGCGCACCAGTGTGTTGGAGGGAAGGTGAGAACAAGCGGATCTTCGAAATATGTACAAATCCATCTCACAATTTCTTGCGAAGGTGACGGCCCTTTCGGAGGAGATGTGCCAAAAGTACGCAGATCTTGCGGATGTTGCTCTTGAGAGTATGACTGGAACCCAAACACGCGGTTATGGCTGCAGGGTTAAGGAAGTGGGAGGCAAGTTTGTTTGGCTCTCTGGGGGCGAAACTTCTGATTTGCAGGTGAGAAGGCACGGAACTGAACGAATCTTCTTGCAAGTTTGCAACGGCTAATCTTGACACCCTTTGCAGGATTTAACCGACGAATCTCATACGTACAAACGAGCTGATTGCCCGGAGGTCGCCAGTTCTTGCAGCGATTGTGCTGCCGGGAAGTACCTTCAGGATGATGGGACGGGAGGGAATGACTCCCACGACTCTGAAGCGGACTGCTCCGAATGTGCGGCTGGAAAGCACTCCGGAAGCGGAGTCGCCAGCTGTACAATTTGTTCTTCGGGAAAGTACCAGGATCTCACAGGACAGGAGGAGTGTAAGGAATGCAGTGGGGGCAAATACTTGAGTGATGCAGGTGAGGCAGGCAGGGAAATTCCATCCCATTGTCGTATTGCTTATTTGAGACTCTAACGAATTTGCACATGTAGGGAACGATGTTACAAAGCACGACGGTGATGTGGACTGTTCTGATTGCGACCGCGGAAAGACCTCCCTTCCTGGGCAAGAGGCATGCACAATCTGTGCGATAGGAAAGTACGCCGACGAAGAGGGCACGTTCGAAGCGGAATTCCGGTCAGCTGGACCTGGAGGCACGTGCAAGCCTTGCCAACAAAAAGGATTTACTGCTTCTAGAGAAATTGCAGTCGGAGCTCGAGCCGAAGGAGACCTAACAGAAGACGTCGATGGAGAGAACATAGAAGTTGGTCTGGGATGCGTAGCTTGTCTTTGTGGGGCAGGTCAAATTTGCCCGGACGACCCAGTTGATCCCTGCGAATCCTGCACAGCGGGCAAGTTCATCGGTACTGTTGGAGGTGAGCTGATAATATTCTTAGCAGGAAGATGGGAGCACCCGGATTCACCATTTCTAATCCGGCGGCTTCAATTTGTCATGTTCATCGCTTTGCTTTTGCACCCTGCAGCAAAAGATTGTGAGGATTGCGCGGAAGGAAAGTACTCCGGAAACTCTGCCTCCGTCTGTTCGCTCTGTAGCCCGGGCGAGGTACCGAACGAACAAAAATCCGGCTGCGTTAAGTGCGCAATCGGTAAATATGCAACAGTCAAAGGGTGCCAGGAGTGTGAGGAAGGCTATGTCGCATCTACTGAAGGTTCAGAAAGCTGTCAATATTGCGAGGCAGGAAAAAGGACAGCCACCGCTAATGCTGCAGAATCTTCCGCCATGACGGCCATGACTGGTGAGAAAACCAGATGCCTCTTGTGCCCGGCCGGGACGTACTCAGCGGGCGGATCGAAGGAATGCAGTGCATGTCCTGATACGAAATTAGCACCTTTTGCTGGAGCTACCGCATGCCAATCGTGCCTGCCGGGAGAATACATCGCCGAAGTATCAGGCCAGAAACAATGCGTTAAGTGCGCCGTTGGGAAGTTTAGTAATCAGCGCGGAAACACTCAGTGCGATGACTGCGATGCTGGATCTTATTCTTCTCAGAGCGGTTCCGTAAGCTGCTCATTAGCTCCGCCAGGATATATGGTCACCGGAGATCAGAGTGGTATCATTAGCTGCTCGCCTGGCAAATACAGCGAAGGTAGAGCGTCCGAATGTCAGCCTTGCGAGGACGGAAAGTATTCCGGCGCTGGGGCAGGCTCTTGCTTATCTTGCGCACCCGGAAAGGTTTTGAAACCAGATTACACGAATAAAGATAACGCAGATTACGTAAGCGGGGATCATGTTTGCGTTGACTGCCCCATCGCTACGAAAGAAGCATCTGGGGCGTGCGAAAGTTGTGAAAATGGTTATGTTGCCAGTAGTCCAGGCAGCACCGTTTGCGACTACTGCGGAGCCGGAAAATTCGCCTCTTCTGAGAGTAACACCTGCGAAGATTGCCCTGCCGCCACGTTCTCCGTCGGAGGATCTTCACATTGTGAGCCCTGTGGCGTGGGGAAGTACGCCGATGGTGTAGGGAGATCCGAGTGCACTACCTGCCCCGCCGGAAAGGTCACCATGAGCGACCAGACGGAATGCGATACCTGCGCAGATGGGAAAAAGAGCGGACTAGGCGACTTATACTGCTCGCCATGCGAGGCTGGGTCCGTTGTCAACGAGGACAAGAGCAACTGTGTTGCGTGCGGCCTAGGAAAGTTTAGGTAAGAGGAAGGCCTTGGCTGCTCTATTATCGTGTGCGTGTTTGTTCTCACCAGGACTTGCCTTCTCGACACACGAACACTTAGAACTGAAACCGATGCCGACTGCCAAAATTGCCCGCTCGGAACCTTTAGCGATTCTGCCGGTGAGACGTACTGCAGCAATTGTCCTGCTGGGACGTACGCTGACGAATCCGGAAACGAAGTTTGCAAAATTTGCCCGGAGGGCAAGTTCTCAGGCTCAGCCGCTTCTGCATGCACCTATTGTCCAGGCGGGAAGATCAGTACATCTGGTTCCTACGCATGTCAAAGCTGTAGTGCAGGCACGTACTCCAACGACCAAACCCAAAATCTTTGCAAGGATTGCGAGGCTGGGAAACGCTCAGAGGCAGGGGCATCTTCGTGCGACAACTTGTGCCCAGCAGGGAAGTATGGTAAAGCCGGTGAAGTTGAGTGTACAAACTGTGTAAAGGGCGAGTATTCCAGGGACGGAGCTGGAACGTGTTCTACGTGCGAGTCCGGAAAGTACTCAGATACTGAAGCGAGTACAGAATGCCAAAGATGCGGAGTTGGAAGTGTCGCTTCTCAAGAAAGGACTTCTTGTGTAGACTGCTCAACAGGGAAGATTGCTGAGGTAGGAGACCTCACTTGCTCCACGTGCCCTAATGGATTTGTCAATGCGAGCCACCAAGGCAATTGTACTGAGTGTCCGCAGGGCTTCATAGCCGAGTCAGGGGATAGCCAATGCTCCAAGTGCAACACCGCCAAAGGTCTTACTGCTTCGACACCAGGAATGTCATCTTGTGAGTATTGCGGTTCCGGAACGTTCGTCAACTTAACGAGCCATGCATGTCAACCTTGTCCTCTATCTCAGTACAGCGAAGGTGGGCAGCAGGATTGCTGGACGTGCGAAACTGGCAAATACACCGACGCAGAAGGCCAAAGCATCTGCAAAGACTGCGAGGCGGGCTCAGTTCCCAACGCAGAAAAGACAGGCTGCGACGAATGCCCGGTGGGAAAGATCAGCAGGGTAGGCGATCCAACATGCTCGACATGCGCAGTGGGAAAGTACAGTTCGGAAAATAACGCGAACTGTTTGGAGTGCGAAGCAGGCAAAATGAGCAACGAAGGTGAGGCACTCTTCGAGGAGGAGAACAGTATTCGTACTCGAAGTTGTAATGACCCTCAAATCTATTTCACTAACTTGCCCTCTTTGCTGCAGAGAACGGCGCTGGAGAATGCCAAATATGTGAGGCAGGAAAGTTCAGCCCCGTCAACGCTGCCGCTTGTGAAGATTGCAGTGCTGGGAAGTATGCACCTGAACCGGGAGGGAATGGCCTCTGCCTATTTTGTGAGGCCGGATTCTTTTCGGGAGAGGGCGCTGACTTCTGCACGAAATGCAGTAATGGCACAAGAAGCAACGCGGGCGTAGCAATCTGCGAAACTTGCAAGGCTGGAACATTCAAAAATGAGGGCACGGACAACCTGTGTCAGCCGTGCGAGGCTGGAAAAATCAGCGAAGAGGGATCCGCCGAATGTGGCTTGCTGTGCGAGGCAGGGAGATACAGCACTGCCGCATCTTCAGAGTGCACTGACTGCGAAGCGGGAAAGTACGCCATCATCGGAATGTCGTCCTGCTCTATTTGCTCGGCGGGAAAATACAGCGGTGTCAGATCCGAGACGTGCACCGATTGTAGCCCCGGAAAGTACAGCTCTTCAAATGAGGCAGAGTGCGATATGTGCGGCTCTGACAGGATTTCGGACGCAGGAGCTGCAATCTGCAACCTATGCGAGCCGGGAAAAACCCCTTCAACTGATCGATCAGTTTGCATTGAATGCGTCCCTGGCAAGCACGCAAATTCAGGCGATGAAGAGTGCTCTGCCTGTGATCTCGGAAAGAGCGCCACTTCAGGCAGCGCCATTTGCGAGACTTGCGAGCCTGGAAAGTTTTCAAACGAGGAGGGTATGGAACATTGCCTTGTATGCTCGGCCGGTAAAAAGTCGAATCTTGATTCAACAGCCTGTGAGAACTGTAATTCAAGGGAGTACTCGACGGAGGGGTCGTCCAAATGCTTTTCCTGCCCTGGCGGCAGTTATTGCGAAGTCGGGACAGGCGATCCCGCACCGCAGTGTCCTCCTGGGACACAAAGTGGCTCCGGCGCCGAAGCCTGTGACGAATGTGAACCGGGATATTTCGCCCCAAACTATGGGACGACGAGCTGTCAGGCCTGCCCAGCCAACCAAGCGCCTACCGCAGACAAGTCCGACTGTACCTGTAAGAGCGGCTTCATCGAAGATAAGGAGGTGACGACCGACGAGAACGGAGAGCGGCAACAAACCAAGGTTTGTCTCTGCGGTCTCGGATTCACCTACGACACCAAAAACGACGAATGCGTGCCCTGCGGAGTTGGGATGTTCAAGAACTTCGCGGGCAACCTTCCCTGTCTCAGCTGCGACAGGTTTGCGGTCAAGGGTTCCTTTTCCACAACTTCTCCTCTAGGTGGAGCCGATCAAGGTGACGGAGAAGGTGGGCCGGCTGAGACGGCGAGCTATTTGGCCATCAGCCCGAGAAATTGTACATGCGAGAAGGGCGACTTCCTTCTAGAGGAGAAACCAGATGAGAGTTATCAGGGCTTCGGGCAGTGTGTCAGGTGCCCGGACGGAACCGATTGCGACTATCGCGGCATCACACTTGAAAGCTTGCCCCTGTCGGCCGGATGGTGGAGGTCATCGATTGATAGCCATAATGTCGTGAAGTGTTTTGCCGAAGGTGCGTGCGTGAGCTCAGAAAACTTTACGGCGATATTGGAGCTTCAGAGCTGGAATCAAGAGATGCAGTGCTCCGAAGGCCACTACGGAGCCATTTGCAACAATTGTGAAGTTGGCTACCACATGAATGTCCTGGGCGAGTGTGAAGTCTGCGTTAAGGAGGTTGTTTTGCCGGTGAAAACTCTAATAACAGGCATCGTCTTTGGAAGCGGCGTATTCCTCCTCGGCTGGTTCGTCTTGAGGAAGCGAAAGCTCAAGAAGCTGGGCAGAAAGGGCAAGGGCATGACTTCTTCCCTATTCCGAAAGTTCCGAACAAAGTTCAAGATTATGATGACGTTTTACCAGGTTGTTTCGTCTTATGAGAGCGTGCTGCACCTGAGGTACCCAGCCGTCTTCGAAAACTACACCAGAATGATTGGAAGCATCGTGAACCTCGACGCCCTGAAGATAATGGACGTCGACTGTGTAGTTGAGACTAACTTCTACACGAAATTGATAATGGTCACAGCGACCCCAATCATCTTCAGCTTCCTTTGCTTCTCGTGGGCCTTCGTCGTGGGAATAATAAAGCCAGAAAAGGCCAAGGCAGCCAAGGACTACGCCGTGGAAATTTTCTTGGGACTCAGTTTCTTACTGTTTTCCAACGTCAGCACGACCATCTTGGAGACATTTAACTGCGATAGCTTCGGAGACGATCCGACTCTTTTCCTGCAGCAGGACCAGAGCGTGACTTGCGATAACGACACGTATGAGTGGTACGCCAATTACGCCATAGCTATGATTTTGGTATTTCCGGTTGGCATCACTTTGATCTATTCGGCGCTCCTGATAAAGAATCGCAAGAAACTTCTCGACGAGAGCAGGATGGAGGACCCCAGCCTCAGCGGAATTTCTTTCCTTTGGGAGTCTTACAATCCAGACTGCTGGTGGTTTGAAATCTTTGAGTGTGTCCGTAAGCTATGCATGACAGGCCTGATGATCTTCATCATGGCAGGGTCGGCTTCGCAGATTGTGGTCAGCATGCTTTTCAGCATAGCTAGCATAGCAGTTTACGTCACATTCAAGCCTTACCCTTGCTACGACGACGACGTCCTGGCAATATGTTCCCAGCTCTCAATATTCTTCACGCTGTTTGGCGGATTGCTCCTGAGAGTTGACGTCGCCGATGACTTTGACCAAGACACCTTTGGGATGTTGCTCATCGTCGTAAACTCTTCGAGCTTCGTCCTCTTGATTTTGACGCTCACTCCCAAACCCTTCAAGTGGATCTTCCGAATCTTCATCCAGCAGGACAGGCACAACGGAACCATCAAGGGGTTGAAGCCAGAGCACGAAGACCAACAACTGTTCGTTGAGTACTTTGAGACTCTTGCCCAGGCGTCAAGGGAGGAGACAGGATACCAAAAGATCGTCAAGGAGACAGCCACTTGGTTGACCTGGTCCAACACCACCAGGGCGGTCATGGAGTGGAGGAACAGCACCGGCGTGGGCCCAATTGACGAAGGAAGAGTTACCTTTGAAGTACCCCTGGGCATTGAAAAGGTAAAAGAATTCCTGTTGAATGTCAACTGCGACCCGCGATCTGCGGTTTTGGAGCACCGCCAGCTCGGAGAGGCAGACCTGCAGCGTTCGATGGGAACGAGCAATAGGAGGATGAGCATGGTTTCCAGTAGGAGGAAGCTATACACCGCGATAAGGCTAAAGTGGCCCATGTCCAACAGGGATTACGTCACGGAGCAGTTCATGGTCAAGAGCAGTCGCTTGACTCCAGGAGCGCAGGTGATTGTGTCAAGGAGCCTCTACAGCGAAGACGGATTCTTGCACGAAGGCATAAGCCAAAAGAGAGGTTACGTCAGAGCTCACGTAGGGCTGATGGGGTATTTGCTAATTCCCCTGGAAGACCAAGACGAGGAGGCCGCCTTTGAAAATGCTAGCGCCCCTGGCTCCCTGAAGATGGGGAGGACGAAAGTTATCTTTGTCTCGCAGAGCGATATGGAGAGCTGGTTTTCCGACGTGTTAGCGCGAAGAGTGGTTCCACGAGGTCTCAAGTACACCGTTGACGAATTATTTTACTTCGCCTCCCAGGAGAAAGAGCGCCTACTTGAATCACGTGGCAAGAAGAAGAGAAAGTTAAGGCTGAAGAAATTCATCAAAAAGATAGGCAAGGGTGGAGGGAGCAAGAGGAACTTGATGGACAGTGCCGACGAAATGAGCAGCGAGGCAGACGTTTCTCCTGAAACCAAGGCCAAGAACATGTGGAAGGGCATTAGGGCTGGTGTGAACGAAGGCAAAACCATAAACAATAAGTGGGACTCCGTAATAAATGACGCAGTGAAGAAAGGCAAGAGCAGTGGCAATGTGAGGGAAGGCGACGGAGGGATCGAAATGAAGGAAGTCGTCAGGAATCCCCTTGGCGGAAGTGGCGGTACCGGTGGGGCAGGGGCAGGAGGGAGCGGCCTGAGCAAGTTCAGAGCTGCCGCTGCGGCCTCAGCCCAGAAGAAGACAAACACAACTCTCGCCAAAAAGTACAACGGAGCTGTCGTCCTTGGGGGCAGCGATGTCATTCCGTCACCTAAAAGTGCAAGACCGAGCTCAATTCCTCCACCAATGCCGAAGGGCAGTAATTTCATTCCACCACCTAAAAGCGCAAGACCAAGCTCAATTCCTCCGCCAATGCCGAAGGGCAGTAATTTCATTCCACCACCTAAAAGCGCAAGACCAAGCTCAATTCATCCGCCAATGCCAAAGGAAAGGTTGAATAGAGATGCAAGACCAAGCTCAATACCTCCGCCTTTGCCAAAGGGTGGTTTGATGAAAAGGGGGGTGGGAACTTCTCTCCCTAAGCTGATTGAAAGCGATCCTCCTCCACCAGGACCGCCACCAGGATGGAATCAAAACTCTACAATGTCTCCAATTAGAGAAACTGAAGCGAATCCACAAAAGGCAGCTCCAAATGCAGATAAAAAACCGCAAAAGGTTCTATCTAGATCACTATCTAGATCAAATTCTAAAACAAAATAGATGTGGAGGGAGAAAAAATCAAGAAGGTATTTCTGAAAAGCAAAGGCGGCCCAAGACAAAAGGCCCTGTGAGGGCAACGAAGATGAGGGGGCGATCAGATATTGTATATTATTAGTATTCAAGTTAGATAGGGGGGGAAAGGGGGGATAGGGATTGCTGAAGCGGGACGGGGACAGGGGGGGAAGTAAATAAGTATTCCAGTGGACATCTCAAGAAAAACGACATGTTTAATAAAGAAGTTTTCAGGAAGATTTTATTTCATTTCATTGATATAGAACAACCAATGATGCGACCTCCATGTTAGTGTCAATGGTTCATTAGCGGTTCTGAGTAGTGAAGGGTGGGAGATTTTTGAGGGTAGCGAACATTTAGGAAATAAGTTTGCTGCCCCGTCCATTACGACATGTGCATGCGTCTTTTTCTTCTTTCGTTCCCTTTGCCCCACTTTCGCATCTATCCACGACCGACACATGTACACCTTGGCCGGCAAGCTGAAGCAGTATGTGTCTGTGTTGATGATGATGGCGATGAAAAGGTCGGACTGCGTCGCTCACCCGCCCTGTTTAAGCACCGAAATCTTACAAATTTTTTGATCGCTTGTTTACTTACTGTTAGGGTTATGGTTATGGTTATGGTTATGGTTATGGTTATGGTTATGGTTATGGTTATGGTTATGGTTATGGTTATGGTTATGGTTATGGATGCACCGTTCAGATCGTTTCAGAACGAGACTTCCGTTAGGGTTATGGTTAGGGTTAGGGTTAGGGTTAGGGTTAGGGTTAGGGTTAGGGTTAGGGTTAGGGTTAGGGTTA